>JADBJO010001738.1:431569-451569 GCA_016801955.1 Conus betulinus
ATGATGTATGTGCCAGTGCTCGCTATGAGGAGAGCTTACAAGAAATGATAGATAAGACGGAAACCTTCCTGCATTACACCGGAATGGAAGTGAAACACAGAAAGTGTGCCACCGTTCATGGACAACGCACAGGAAACAACTGGGCCTCTACAGATGTGACTGAGAACGTCCACGTGACGCTGCAAGGGGAAGATACACCGATGTATGGAAAAGATGAGCCGTACCAGTATCTTGGATTTTCAAACAAATCTGGCTGGAACTTCTGAGAAAGAAGAGCAACTAGCACAGGCGAGCGAGGAATTCGAAAGAACGCTAGAAAAAATTTCGCGCTCTCACCTTTACCATTGTGCAAGAAAATTGATGCTGTAAACGTCATGGCTTCCTCAAATTGAACTTTTTTATTACAGCAATTCAAAATTCACAGAAAAAACTTCTGAAGACTCTGGAAGATAAGATAGTTGATTTTGTTCGCATTCATCTCAAGCTAAATTCTTCTACCAATCGAGCGCACATGTTCCTCCTTCCCCGAAAACAAGGCGGCCTTGGTCTGTTGAAACCAAGTACCATGTACTACGCCAAACGCATCTCATTCCTGATCTCTGTTCTCAACAGTGATGACCAACATGTCAGAATGGTAGCGCGCAACAGTTTCCATCTCCACATGGAAAAGAGAAAAGTGCCTCACGCAGATCCAGACGACAGCAATTTTGGAGGATATGCCACAGACTCCGAAGGGAAGTTAAGGAAAGGCAGTAAGGTCAACTGGTCACGGTCTTCCTTCGTTGAGCTCCATGAGCTGTGTGTGCGACTGGATCTAAGGGCTGGGAATTCGATGAAAACAGCGACAGTTTCGGAGTAGTACTCCCAGCTTCTGAGGATGGAGTAGTTCAAATGCGCTACAGTAATTCTAAACAATTGTACAGCGCAATCAAAAGAATGCAAAATGGACAAGGATACGCACCATTTTCAGCAGCTGCAACAACAAGGGAGAATCATCCGGGTTGCAATTCCGGATGCGGCAATGACCCACTCCATAGGGACACCTCACCAACACCAATGTCAATGACCAAATAACCAGGTTCATCAGCAAGGGACGTCTACAGCTGCTGGAGACCAATGCAGTGAACAACATCTACTATCCTGATACTTACCGGAGAGAGTGTGCTTTGTGCGGGTTTCGTTCTGACACAAATTCCCATGCCTTGAATGGATGTCGTCACTGAGGGGCCTCTACACACAAAGACACGACAGATGCGTTGAGATCATCAGAAAGGAGCTACAGAAATGCATTGCGACGGATTTTGTGGATGTTTTTTCAAAATAGGCCTGTCTCTATAAAACGGTGTTGAAGATCTGCCAAGGCTGAAACCTGATCTATGCTTCATCGACCATCGAAACTCGGTGGCATTCGTCATCGAGATTTCAAACCCATTTGACGCATTCATACAAACATGCTATGAGGGCAAATTTCAAAAGTACATGCCTCTTTGCTATGCTCTTAGTGATGCCGGATTTAGCACGAAAGTGGTTGTTCTTGTAATAGGTTCACTAGGCATAGTTCATAAAAGAGTGGTTTCAGGACTTTCAATGTTAGGACTGCCCATAACAAAATGTAAACAACTCGGAAAATACTTGAGCATGTCTGTCATGATTGGGTCTAGCGTGTTTGGTCAAAGCGGAATCACCTCATGAACCAGCATTGAAACTGACAGATGTTGACTTTCAAACTGTGCCTTAAATAGTATCAGCTGACTAAAGCACTGACAGACAAAGATCTGGAGCCAGCCCGGAGAGAGAAAGGACGTGGGGACAGAGAGAGAAAAGAGGGGGTGGGGGTGGAAGGGGGGGGGGGGAGGGGAGGGGAGGGAGAGGGGGGGGGGGGAGGGGGGGGAGAGGAGAGGGGAGAGAGAGAGAGAGAGAGAGAGAGAGAGAGAGAGAGAGAGCGAGAGGAGTAGAGAGAGAGAGAGAGAGAGAGGAATGTGAAAGCATTTCTTCAGTTATGCTATGAAGAAAAGTTTCAAAAATACATGCCTCTTTGTTTTTCATTGAGTCAGGCAGGGTTTGATACAAAAAGTTTAACTATCGTTATTGGGTCATTAGGAATTGTCCACAAACATGTGGTTCCAGGCCTTTGCCTGCTCGGTTTGTCCAAATATAGGAGCCAAAAACTGGCAAAATACTTAAGTATGTCAGTAACGATGATTGGGGTCAAGGCGTGTTCGGGCGAGATGACAGTTCCTCAGGAACAGGCAAGAGCCCTAAATCCATGCAAAGAAAAAAAGAGAGAAAAATGGATTCACTGACAATGAGAACGCGAGATGAATAGAGAAGAATAAGGGGAATGAGAGAGAGAGAGAGAGAGAGAGAGAGAGAGAGAGAGAGAGAGGAGAGAGAGAGAGAGAGAGAGAGAGAGAGAGAGAGGGAGAGAGAGAAGGGGGGGGGGGGGGGGCATGAAACAGAATAATGCCACCCTTTTAAAACATACATTCTGGACCACGACTGTGTCTGTTGTTGGTGTTTTGAACATTTATGGACAAGGTTGCATAATTGTAGTTATCACAAAGTTTGCAATAAAAATGTATGTATGTATGTATGTTATGTATGTTATGTCTTTATGCATGCATGCACGCATGCATGCATGTATGTATGTATGTATGTATGTATATGTGCATGTATTTATCTGTCTGTTTATTAATATATCTATTTACTTGTCTATCTATCTATTACAGTTGCCTCATGTCAGTATTAGGCAAGTCATTAGCCTCATGTTAACATCAGACAAAAGCTTGCCTAATACTGACATGAGGCAACTGTAATAGATAGATAGACAAGTAAATAGATATATTGATAAACAGACAGATAAATACATGCACACATACATACATACATACATACATACATAAAATTGTTATCATCACAACAACAACAATTTTATGTATGTATGTATGTATGTATGTATGTGTGCATGTATTTATCTGTCTGTTTATCAATATATCTATTTACTTGTCTATCTATCTATTACAGTTGCCTCATGTCAGTATTAGGCAAGCTTTTGTCTGATGTTAACATGAGGCTAATGACTTGCCTTATATTGACTCTCATATTAAAACTGTCAACAATGGGACAAATTTTGCTCACTGTTATAATTAGATGACTAACTTTTGACTAATGTAGATAATTCTGCGAAAGTGTAGAGAGTTTACTGTTCCTCCCTCTGTTTCTCCCTCTTTGCTCCCCCCCATCACTCTGTGTCCCTCCCTCACACACACACACACACACACACACACACACACACACACACACACGTACATAAACACACACGCACACACACACACGCCCCCCCCTTCCCCGCGCGCACAGACACACAGAGACACAAGACATAGACACAGACACAGACACACACGTACACACACACACACACACACACACACACACACACACACACACGGGGACTTCCTGATATCAGTCAGAGCATTCCTCCTGCAGCGCTCAGGTAGCAAACTTCACGTCACTTGTGTGACTCTGCCTGTATGAAAGCAACACTTACTTCCAGGGACAATGGTGCATGGTATCTACCGAGTTAAATCATGGCAAGGATCGTTCATGCCGTACACAGCAAGAACATCCCAATATTGGACGGTATTCTTTCATTTGTCTTTTTTTTTCTTCATCCTTTTGCACACACACACACACACACACACACACACACACACACACACACACACACACACACACACAGATCGACTATACTCAGAGCAGTTTGTTGTGTTGTAGATCTAAATGTTTGGAATTTTGCTTTTGTTGCCTCTAGTGTAGTTAACGATAATGATAATGATGATGAATATGATGAATATGATGAAGATGATGATGATGATTATAATAATGGTAACGATGATAATGATTATGACGGTGATGATGATGCTGATGATGAAAGTTATGTGCATCATATGGTGTGTCACCCCTGTTAAAGGGCTACAAGAACCTTACCAATGCATAAGACCAACACAGGCTAAATACATTCATACGCAATGCGACAAAAGTAAAAATGGCATCATTTATTTTACAATCACCCCTCCCCACATTTACCATCCAGCATCACGATAACCATCTAGCACCCCCCCCCCCCCCCCCCCCCCCCCCCCCCCCCCCCCCCCCCCCCCCCCTCTAGATATCTGATAAAAGGCATTAATGTTGTTGTCAGACGAGCAGATACGCGCGCGTGCGCGCGCGCGCGCGCGCGCGCGCACACACACACACACACACACACACACGCGCGCGCGCGCACACACACACACACACACACACATCTACATAACATTTCATCAAAGAAAGTGTACAGATTATATCAGGTAAGTTCAAACCATATTGATCACATATTTAAACATATTTTTTCGCATAATGTTGGGTTAGATGACGCAAACGTAATAATATCAGAAGTATGTAAGAGTCCCAGAATCGTCCCCAAGTGCAAGAAGCTTTCAGGTTTCATAAACTGTTTCGAGAATGTTGCATGCATTTTGACTGGTTTACTCTACGTCACTGTTCTTGAATTTTCTTGAATGTCCGAGCCCTCTGACTGAATGTGTAAGGTCATGGTTCCCGAATTTTCTTGAAAGTTCCATGGATGTTGACTGGCTATGTTACAGTAAACAAGTGGGGTAACTTTTGCTCCTTTTGTGTTTGGCTATGTTACGTCATAAATCTTGAAATTTCTGAAAAGGGTCATGTAGGATAATTGGCTGTACCACACCAAATTTTTTTTTCTCTCTCTAATTTTCGATTCATAAACCAGCAGACTAGTCTTTCAAGAGAATGGCGACTAATGTTTCCTTCCTTTGAATTCTGTGAGCGATGCTGGCACATGTGCATTCTAATACCCGTAGAGTATGTCACAAAATACGCTGAAGCTGTCCCTGTGAAAAAAATTTTGCAGCTAAGACAAACCAGTGACTGCTGCAGAAATCGCATGTGATTTGGGTATCTATTTTTACTTGAAAGAAATCATAAGGCTACATGACGTTCGTCATGTGAATCGTGTTTATCAACTAATGTAGAGTAGACTGAATGTGAAATTCAAAGGACATTGAAATCCACACTGGAGAAGTCATGTAGCAGACAGCTGAAACACTGGTTCATTAGAGGTCTTTTGTCGGCATAACGTGAAGTAGCACAATGGTACACTGGATTCTCTTTCTTTGATTTTCTGTACAACAGGGCATTAAGATGACCGGTGATGAATCCTGGAAAGAAAAAAGGACGTAGAGGAAAGAAACAGAACAAGCAGGGTTGAAAAATAGCTAGCAATATGTCTTTAGCTGGGAGAACGGCTGAATGAAAATTCAAACTCAACATGGACGAGTTTTTGGAAAGCAGAGTGGAAAGCAGAGCTGCATGATAAACATTACTACGATTACAAGAATGCTTGATGTGGTGGGCTATATATTCTCAAAACGTTGACACGAAAATTAAATTAATCGAGGGGGGATGATAGCGAATGAGATCGACTTTACTCATGACCGTTTGTTGATTTCAAGTTTATAATCGTGTGAAGTGACGTTAGTTTACCTGATGATGTATAAGTTGACCTAATAATTACGGAAGCCTCTACGACAATCCCTAAATCGTCCTGGAGATTCAAGAAGCTTCCAGAAGGCTTCCAGAAGTTGTTTCTAGAGTGTTCCATGCATTTTGATGGGTTGTTCTGAGTCCTTGTTTTCAAACTTTCTTGAGTATTTCAAACATTCTGACTGGTTTCGATACGACATGGTACTCTGATTTTCTAGAACGTTCCACGTGTTTTGACTAGATCTACCATGTCATGATTTTTGAACTTTCAAGAACATTTGATGTTTGATGACTGGCTGTGCAACACCATGTTTCTTGAATTTCTGATTTCATTTTCATGAATAATCGGGGTTTGGGGGTAGAAAACATTATTAGAGGCAATGATCAAAACGAGTGATCTATGACAATTGTTGGGGTAGAGGGACATGTCTTCATTTTAGGATCATTGCTTTAGTCACACATGAGGATGGATTTGTGAGTGTGGAAGAAAAGATTTATTGGTAAAGCTGACTTATCCGAAGTCTGGATTGCATCAGTGTCACAGAGTGGAGTGAGGGGTGCTTGCAAAAAGATCCGTTATATCTGTCTCCTGGATGTTTGAAGGCGTGTAAGTTGTCTGTGTGTTTATCAGATCAATCTTTCTTTCACTCACTCACACCACCCTACAACATAACAGCCCAAACAGGAATCTAGCTAGGAGTGCACAATTAATAATAGTGAAATTGAAATGATTTTCTTCTTTCTTTTAGCACACGGACAACATCAACATGTGAGCGTAAAACTAATTCATAAACGAATGTGTGTACCCACACTCCCTGTTAGGCTAGAAAATAATTCATAGTTTCACTCATGACACAATACAGTAACAAGAGGGAGAAGGATTCATATCATCACTCATGACATGACACAATACCACAAATCTTCCTGGATATGATTCCGGATATCACGCCGCAGGTCAGGTGTGTTGCTGTCTAAGCTGGGGTCGGACCTCAATTTCGGATGCACTGAAGGCAGTCCGCACAATATCACTGCTGCGACTGGGCACAGAAGAAGAAAACTGGTCCAACACCTGCGACTGGCCACAGGGGAAGATGACGTTGGTCCCACACAGAGCACCGGTCAGCTGTCCAGAAGGAAAGGCACGGCTGCTCAGGGAGGTAGGCAGGCCACCGGCTGTCAAAAATGAAGGCACTGGGGAAGAGAAGGCAAGTCCTGGCCTCCCAGAAGGCTACCACACCACAGGAAGGGGGAAGCAGGACCGCTCAGCCACTCCCACCAGAGCACACAGCCAGCCAGGCCAGCACCCAAGACGAAAAATCCCTACAAAGTGAACACCACCATAAATACCCAGTCTACCAACTATTCAACATCAAAAGTAGTGACTGATTAGAAAGAGCAGAATCGAAATGACCAAACCCGTACAACTCAGGAAAAACACACGAAAGAGCAAACTGACCGAGCATTTTCGAAAACAAACGCAAATATTACAAAGTCTGAACATTTTTATCTAAAATGTTTAAAGAAAGCTCCATCAGTTAACTACAACTGTCGTACAATGAACTGACAGGGAGAGCAAAATGAAATATAATTACCCTGGGGAGGGGGGTGGGGGGGGATTAACGAGCACTACCCAACCAACAAGCGGGGACAGCGAGCGCACGGAGCCTGCCTCCACAGTCATAGTCAGTCTGTACAAGTCTGTCAGTTCAATTGGTCAAGGTTCGGCGGTGAGTAATGTTCACACCGGGAAAACAGAAGGGAAAGAAAAAAAAAATCTCTGTGGCTATGCACACAGCAGATGTACATAACTCATCGCGAGCCGTGCCTGTGACAGCATGAGATTAGAATCAGCTCCTGTCGATCACAATTGTCAGCATCCTACGCCAACTGAAGTGTGAAAGAAGATGAGTTTGATTCTTTCTGTAGGACATACATATATACATGTACCTACAAACATATATACATACATATGTACAGAGCACTAGTAACCCAACATGCTTGACTAGAAAGAGAGAACATTCCCAGTTCATGATTTGAGCCCCATACCACGGTTTTTTCTCTTTCCGAAAGACTGTGAATGATGGTTTAAGTGCTGGTATATCGCATGAGATGATAAAACCAAAATCTTGTGTACAGTTGGCATTCATCACACTTGAGGAAACTCGTGGCGGAGTTGTTTCTAAAAAAGTTCTTTAAAAATAATCTGCATTGTAAAATACAGATGAGCACAGATGGGGACAAATGCAGTGATGCTGGACTGTGGTAAGAAGCCCAGATTTCAAACTCAACAAGTTATTCATTTTTTGAAAATTTGCGAATTTGTAGGAAACAGTAAGTTCATTATACACATCGAAAATCAGTACATACATGAATATACATGAGCTTACGTATAGATATAGATACATTGGCTTCTAATGTATATGTAGTACACACGTGTACACACACACACACACACACACACACATCCTCTTTTTTAATACAATTATAGCAAACAGGTTTTACACTGAAGAATGAAAACAGCTCACGCACGGCATAGCGTCGAGGCAGAGAAATTAGGTCACATGGCAAGTGTCACAGATAGATTTTGACCATTTGTTTCTCTGTTCTTTACCGTTTTTTGTGTAAGGCGCAGTGCATATTCACGACCAGATTTAAGCGATTATGATATCTGTTCCGTTTCAGAATTTCACGTGTGTAAGTTTTCGTGGGATGCACGTCTCATTTACAGGGTTTGTTACTACAGCGCAGTCTGTTTTCAGTCGCCTTAAGAGACACTTATTACCAATTCTCTTGTAAGGCCTTCTACACACACACACACACACACACACACATATATATATATATATATATATATATATGTATGTATGTATACAGGTGAAAAACAAGACCTGTAATTAGACCTTCAATAATTCGAGTTTGAATTAGTTCACATTGTTTTTCAAGTCTGGATATTTCCTTTCCAAAATTCATTCAAGTAAACCAATTATACAGATCGTAGCATCGGATTTAGCTCTCGTTGCTCTTCAGGTTTGAACATTTTCTCTGTTATAGTTTATTGAAATTTGCCGAGAACAAAAACAGAAGGAATATTTACAGTTTTTTTTATCCTTCTTAATCGACCCTCGACCTCCATGCTTTCTATGATTTAGTAAGGTTCATTTCAAAATGAAATGTCTGCAGGCGGAAACAGAAACAAACTTAAAAAAAAAATTACTCTTCCGTTGAAAGAACGAGACAATTGAGAGAAGTTACCGTTCCGCCGAACGAAGGAGACAATTTGGATGTCCTCTGATGTGTTTGTCTTTTTCGTTCAGCGGAACAGTAATTTTTCTTTTAAGTTTGTTAGAAAGGTGAGTAAAGGAAAAGAGAGGAAAAAAGAGACGAAAAAAAACAGTTCATTTCACTCCCGTTTTTTTTTTTGTTCTGATAACCACCAGATTACGCACATGGTTCCTGCCGGTGGCAGGACCAAGTAAAGCGGTCCATGAATAGAAGGTGTGCACGATGGTGCTGGCAGTGCGACCTGGGTGAAGACTTTGTTCTCGTCCCGGCATGTGCGTAGATTTCCAGCTGTGAGGATTGCAGTGGAGGTCGTTTGCAGGCGTTAGTGAGCGCCTGCAGAAAATTCCCCGATCATAATCCAAACATTTATTAAAAAAAATAATAATAATAATTTATAAGGCTCCACCGAAAAACGTCACGAGTCACAAAACAAAAAGCGACGCGTATCGACCTCTTAAGTCTTCTTCAAACAAAATGATCTCGTCAGGCGTTAGTTTCCTGTCCTTTTTAGCTCACTCCCCCGTTCATTCTGATCCTCTTATCGCTTCATTTAATCCCTAAAGTCGTGACCGATCGGGCTGTGGCTCCATTTGACCCGTGGAAAGGGTTCATGGGACAATTAGACTGGTGGCGCTCAGTTTCAAATGATTTTAGGTGAATGTGCACATGTGACAAATGGATTTCATAACCTAAATGCAAAACTGCTACTTTATTCACAATTGATTATTGTTTCTTGTTTAAACTGCTAAAATTGTTCATAACACAAAATTCTTTAATGATAATTTCGGTGTTCTGATCCTCATTCAACTCCGCTCCGATCTTGAAAAAAAGCAAAACACGCTTTGAAAGAAAGAAAAAAACAACAACATACAAACGTATAGCTCAAAGCACTCTTCAGCCTGGCTTACCGGGCTTATTCCAAACGAGCCCCCAATATATTGTCACGATCCTCCTTGCTTTTTTTTTTTTAAATAAACCAAAGTCGCACATCTCTATGGGTATTTCATGGTGAACATTACTTATTCACTAGCACAAGAAGAAGGACAAACCCTCCACAAATAGATCTTAACAGAGGTTACAAATTAGAGTGAGTTTCCTAGAACAGGAGTTAAAGTCTCCACACACAAAGTAATATGCCTGCTGATCTCAAACTAGAATGTTATTCTACAGATGAATTAGAGCGATGTTTACATACGATCCTACGTAAGAGGTTCTGGATCTACTCAAATGAAGGCATAAAGCACTGACAAAAAAGGCTTTACTACTTTTTTTTTTTTTTTTTACAAGGATATAAATAATTTGATAGAACTAAAACATATAAATATTACTCCTTAGGATTCAAATCCGAGTACAATGTCTTTTTCCTTCCAGAGCTTAGTTCAGACACAGTCATATAAATTCACTACATACATCACTGATGTTAGATTAGATATATGGAATTACTACAATAAATGAGATGGTCTTCCTCCTCTGGTGCGTAATTAGAAAAAGAGGATGGTTGGTGCGTTGATATTAACTGATCTGCTGGAATGGCAGCTTATTCCAGATTACGGTGTTGAAGGGGCACTCTTTTTGACCTAAGGAAATGCACGTATCAGCAAAGAACAAACAGAGTTAGAGAGGATACACATTTCGAGCAAGACATAAGAATGTAGAGGAGCAGTGTGTTTTAATTAAATTTGTAAAAGACAATTGCAATATAGTATAGAATCATGAATTGATTTCATTACAACCAGTCATTTATTAGCATGCTTTTTGTCTGATGCTGTCATTACAGGATTCAAAGACAACTGGGAAATGAAGATGACGTCACCTGCACCATGGAGCGTGCTCCCGATGAATGATTCTCTCCCAAAGTTACGCGTAAACAAAACTGCCGTGTAATAGACATCAATACCTCAATACCGTGGGACAATCCGAATAATATTATTAGTTATGAAACTGAACAACTTATGTACATGATGCATGGTCTTGTTTTCATTCCCATTCTCTTTGTGGTTGGAGCTCCTTTAAATATCCTGAACATGGTGGTCTTCGGAAAGCAGGGCCTCAGAGACAGGATTAATGTGTGCCTCTTTTCTCTCAGTTTGCTTGACCTAACATGTTTGATTCTCCTTTTTGCCTACAATGCTGCACGTGCTTATTGGCGACTGGAAGAAGGCGAACATGTGGACAGAGTTTTCCGCTACATGGTGGACAACAGTATTCTCGGACTGTATGGAATCATCTATGGACCGTCTTTTCTCTCTGCCATCATTTCCACGGAGAGATGTCTTTGCGTCCTTTTTCCTTTGAAGGCTCGCCAGTTGATCTCTACGAAGGCCTTGGTTGTGACCATTGTGACAGGAGTGGTGGTTCTGGTCGTCTTGCGGTTTGTTGTCCATGCACGACTGAAGATGTCATGCATCTTCATAGAGCAGACTGGGACGACAGAGTGGGCAGTCTCCATGAGTCAGTTCTATTTCAAAAACAAAGCTTTGGTTGATAATTTTGGACAGCGTCTTCTATGGGTTCATCGCTGGCATCGGTTTCTTGTCTGTCGTCATCATCACCACCATCATCACAGCTGTTAGACTACAGCAAGTCGTTCACTGGCGTCGTCAGTCTTCCTCCTCTATGTCCACAAAGAAATCGGCATCGCGAGAACAATCATGTGTTTATCGGTCGAGTTCGTCATTCTCTCCATTCCTATGAGCATCTTACGATTTTCGCATCTTCTTGACCCAGAACTGTCTCCGGCAGGAAAGTACAGAAACTTTTATAAAGTTCTTGTGGGCTTAGGTGAACTCTCCATGTACACAAGCTCCGTTGTCAACTTTTTTGTTTACTATTTTAGTAGCTCTAAATATCGAGAAACGCTGTACACTTTGCTGCCACTGAAGCAGGCAAAGGAGAAAAGAAAACCGCAGACTTCAACTGGAAGCCTCCGCCATGAAAACGAAACTTAAACCAAAAAGATGAGACAGTTTCCTCTCTCACACGTGGCCTTTCGACAAGAGACAGTCTAGTTGTGCTGCCCCCGTATCCTATTAGTGAAGTATTCATACCCTCACCAAAGACCCACTAATCCTCGCCGCCGCGTCCCCTTTCCCTCTTTCATTATCGTCTTCCGTCACATTCCTCCCAACCTCCATTCTTGTAATGCATACGTCACCCCTATCTTTGCTAAGTTGTTTCCACAGACAGAATCATTTGTGCACCTGACGCCCATCCTTCCACCCCTCCATGCTCCCCATCCATGCTCCCCTCCCTCTTTTCGTATCTTTTCTCTCTTTGTGCTTCCAGAACCATTTTTTCTACTTGTTTTTCTTTGTTGTCCAGTTTTCCTCATCCTTCTGCTGAAAACGATATTATACGAGTTGTACGTGCAGACACGTAGTAATAGTCTAACTCTGTTTGGTGTAGAAAGACCAGCGTAGCTTTACAAGGTTCAGTTTATAATGGTTGTTATGACGTATTTCTTGAGAAACGAAGACAGAGTGTTGTGCATATGGATGCAGTCACTACCACTGGTTCAAGAGTCCCACGGGATCAGCGGCTAATGCTACGATCAGTACCGTGCACCAGTTGTCTCCACCTAAGACAGTTGTTATGAAGTCGCTTGACTGCGGTTAGTCGCTTCCAGCTTCATAAATGGTATTGCTCTTCTCGTTGTTGTTGTCAATATTATTATCATCATTGTTGTTGCTGTCATCGTCGTCGTCGTCGTAGTTGTTGTCGTCGTCTAGTTTTTCTTCTTGTTTACTATTATCATTACTTTTATCTTTTACCATTGTTGTTATTGTTGTGTGATTTTTCTGGGGGAAAAAGGATTTTTTCTGAATGGGTAGGTCGGTGTGGATGCTTGTGTTCATTATGTATGCACGCCCACAGAAAGTCCGTGGAATGTCATCACGCCAGAAAACAAATTGGCGTTAAAATCATTACACACAGGCACTTAGAATATTTTCATTCTATAAATAATTTTAAAACACAAGTACGGCGCTCCCTGCTGCAATTGAATTAACATCAAAGTGGCACAGACGACATATCTTGTTTCAAATTAACCTTTACTGGCCTGCAGCTCAGCGTACCATATATCTACCAGAGAGTTATCTGTTGAAAGGTAGCTTAAAACTGTAAGCTTTCAAAATGATAACGAGCATTGAACCAATACGCCGAACATTCTCCTCAAGGGTGGTTTGACAGACACACGCATAAGGACGTTGCTGCGTTGTGATCTGACTGTACTAGTAAACAAGACATTTCGGTGGGCAATGGAGTACATTTAGCAGTGCCCATCTGCTCTTCAGATATCCTGAAGCATACTGGACAGGCCTTTTCTTTTTAATCCATAACCCAACAAACGCAAACACGGCTCACAGGCTCCTTAATGTACGAATCAGATCTTCTGCATATGCACACACAAGATGAGGCAGGGGAAGGGGGTGAGGGTATGGGAGAGGAAGGGGAAGAGGGTAAGGGAGGGCTTAGCCACCACCGTGTGTGCACACACATGTTGACCTTGGTGATCTGAAAAATACCACCCCATAGCAGATACCTTTGACCATATCAAAGTATCCTTCTTTTGCTGGTGTGTGTTTGTGTATTGTTAGCATATTTCCCTCTCAGAGTGATTATCCATGTCTTTTATGTCATGTTTTGTGGGCGTGGACGTTAAAGCTGAAATAGCCCAACCTCACCTTTCCTTTCTGACAGGAGAATAAAGCAGCATGAGAAGGTCACACAGCTGTCCATCAACACCTTCATGATTCCTCCTTAACATGATGGTGAGGGAAAGTGCTGCAGTGTCAAGATAGTTGGGTAGTCCAGCATTCCTTTCGGATGTGTCCTTACTTGGCCCAGTGGATACAGCATTCTTCTTTTGATCTAGTGTCTTTGGTTCACTTCCTGTTTGAGACAGGCAAGTGAGATGAGAGTTATCTCCATGTGTGTCAACATTTGGCAGACTGTGCTCCTTGGGATAAGACTTTAACTGAGATCCCGTGTGACTACGTATGTATGGACCCCCTTCCACTACCCCCCTCCCCCCAAAAAAAAAAAAACAAACAAACAACAACAACAACACAAAAAACCCAAAGCAGCCGCCCATCACCAGGAAAAAAAAATATACGGTCCTTACCTTAAAGTCCTTTCAACCCCTAGAAGATGACTACGACACAGAATATCTGTGGAGCCCATACCTTTCTCCGTTCCCCTGTACTTCACAACAACAAACCATGAACACAGATATGCCTGTGCCTTTAGACTAGACATCATGCCCGTAGGCGGAATGCTGGTATCGTAATAATGCGGTTAGAAAAAAAAAGAAATATTGCACATGGCAAACTAGCAAAGGAAAGAAGATTCGCAGGTGTCAGATCAGTCCATTCGTCCTCGTTGTCCATTCAGAACTCTTCTGTCTCCCTCTAGGACCTCCATCGATCATTGTAGGCCTACTCTGTAGGACGTTTTTTTCTCACATAAAAACGACAGATTTTTATGCTCACACACCAGGACAGCTATATACGAAGGCAGGACGGAAACATTTCGTGAGTAACCCCTGTCCAGGTGAATTAGAAAATAAAAAATACCTACACACGATATCCTGGACTGGCTATCTGGGTTGACAAAATCCGAATGAATTTGTTGGATTTTGCAAGGTCGTAATGGCCCTCTATCCGCGTACAGCCTACGTATGGCGGCACATACATTATTCCCAAAGGCGTCAAATCAAAGGTAATACTTTGCGATAGAAGACATTAAATGTTTTGATGAACATGGAGCAGCATTTTCGAAAGCTTCTGTTTGTACGTCAACAATGGTGTGTTGCAAACTAATCTCCTCTGGCAGCGCACACGTTTAAGGTTAACTTTGGTATTCTTGGCCAGGTATTTTTCTATTTTTGATCTTTTTCAACTGATCTCCAGCAGCACATGTGGGTTAAAATGAATACACTTTGGTATCCACCTTGCCAAGGACACCACAATTTATTCATTTGAAGCCCATGTGCCCTTTTCCATTTTTGATCTTTTATCAGTCTAAACCAAAGTGTTCGAGAGTCTGCAATAGTGCAATCTGTGTTAAAGCTTGCGTTCAGCCACGGTGATCTCGCCATGTTCATGGGACAGATGCTGTTGATGGGCACGTTCAAATCAATAACGCGCCATCAATAAGCTAACACTTCAAACAGAGAGAAAATGTCAAAACATGAGTGTGAAAGAGTGCGCCTGTAATGCAGTCACTATCCCGATCGTTGTGTGACGTGAGATAAAAGATTTGTCTCTTTAGATCTAATTCGTTAAAGCTGTAAACTGATAAAAGTTACTCTATTAGCAATGGAAAGACAGACGTAATGCCAACCCCTCACCCACGTTTTTTTTTCGGCACAGGTCTCTTCAAAGAACGGAACTAAACCCTGATGGAACGCTTGCGTCGGTTCGTTTTCTTTGGTAAACATGCTAACCTCACGTGAAGCGAAATAGCATTCAAGTACACGTTACGGACACCTATTTGGTAATGGCGGCTATTTGAGAATAGCACTTTCCGGATCTTCCTACATACAGCCAAGCTGAGGCCTACAGCACCTGATGTCTGGTGGACGTGGATGCTGTCTCTTGGTGTGTACCTGTGGACTGGCTGCCTGATGTAGTCACTGGTGTTTACGTTGATCACAATCATGATCATGATCATCATCGTCATGGTCATCATCATCATCATCGTCGTCATCATCATTATCAGTGTTGTTATTAGCATCATCATCATTATTATTATTGTCATTAATAATTTTATCATTACTATTGTTATGATGATGATGATTAGTACTGTCATTATTTTTACGACTATTATAATTATTATTACTATCTTCATCATCATCGCCACTATTAAGAACATTTTTACACCCCTGATCAGTTGAAAGCTCAAAGGGGTTAACAAGATTAAGGGCACATATACGACTATAAGCCAAATAAGTTAGAACAGGCAATACACAAAAACGTATCCTGCAGTCACAAGCTTCTTCCACATCCACGCGTAACACCACTCAGTCCCACCCTCTCACACTCCCCCTCTCCTCCCATCATCCATCTCTCAAGAAAAAAAAAAAAAACATTAGTATTAGATGAATAAACTCTGGCATCCACATACACACATAATGCTCCCCAAACAACACCGACACATGTTTGTATAATTTAGTCAAATGGGATTAATAAAGTTTTGAAGTCTGATGCAAAAGAGAGCATAGAGGCGGAGTATCTGAGCTGATGTGGGAAATCACTCCAAATAAGAGGGGCCTGGCAGGCAAAGGACCCCGGGCTAAAATGTTATAGTACGAAAATAGGGAATGTGGAACAGGCTTTATGAAGGAGAACGGAGTTCACGTGATAAGGTAAACTGTGCAACAGATCAGTGTGATATTGAGGACAGAAGAATGGATTCAGACGACTTAGAGCACAGAGATGCAGCTTTACAGGAGATTCTTTGTTGAACAAGGAGCCAGTGAAGAGAGAACGCAGTGATGGGGAAATTTGATCAAATATAGACGAGTGAAAGATGAGGAAAGCAGCATGATTCTAGACCTTCCCGAACTTCTTGATAGGACTACATGATGAACCACACAAGCAAGCAGTTGCATGTGGATTTGAATAAACGTCCGAATGATCAGAAACAGCAGCTCTTTCTACCTCTACTGGCTGCCAGTGTGGATCTCCCATTAACGCCAAAGGAAGGACATCACCGGTGACATGTAGAGTTTAGTTTCACAGGGATGCTGATTGATCTGGTTTTGCCGGGTGACGTTTGAGTCCTGTTATACCAGATGTGTTGAAACCGAGGGCTGGTTTTACCGGCTTTTGTTGAGGTTACCTCTGACCTCAAAACGGACTCTGAACACTTGAAGGGGACACCTCCAGCTCGTCCAGGATCTGGCTGTTCAGCCTGACAGTGACTGTTGATGGTTGTCTGCCATTCCACCGATACATGTCAGTACTAACATGGTTTTGACTTGTGAATGTGCAGGTGCTCGCATGCACATATACATCCTTTCGTGCATACGAACACACACACACACACACACACACACACACACACACACACACACACACACACACACACACACACGCGCACGCGCGCGCGCGCGCGCGCGCACTCTCTTTCTCCCCCCACCTCTGTCTCTCACGCACACACACATACACGCGCACGCATTTGGAAGTGGATCCGAACCTACACACACACACACACACACACACACACACACACACACACACACATTATATATATATATATATATATATGCACACAAATTCACCATTGCTGCAATCTGCATATACCGTCACGTGTACTACTGACCGACCGCTATACGTCAACATTAAAACAAAGAACAAACCGCAAACTGAAGCAAAATCAAGCATATGTAATCAGTAAGATGATAAACAAAACAACTCAGACAAACAATACGTGAAGCAAAGAGAAAAATGATACCAGAGCATTTTCTTCGGTTAGGCACCAAACCTGGCCATCTCTTCACCTTTCACCTCGTTCACTTCAAAGCTAGCAACCCTGTCCTCAAAACGTCTCCTCCTATCTCCTTCATTTACCCAGTTATCTCTTCAGCGTTTGGCCCTTTCCGTTGCCCCTCACCTTCTGATTCATCCTCCAACATTCAAACATGCAAATAAAGAAACATTTACCTGAAACATACATTGCTCGCTGACAAAACTCATTCTCCAAATGAAACAATGCTGCAGGATTAGTAAAAGTTGCTCATACTAATAAAAACAACACAAACTGCTTTAAAAATGTTCACAATAGTCAATAAACAAAAAACAAACAAAAAACAACAACAACAAAAAAAGAAAACAGGACGAAAGCAATCAAGGGAAAAGAAAAAAAAAACATCACAATACTATAACAACAGACTTACTTCAACGGGGTCACTTTTATTCTCTTCTACTGCCTTATACAGTGCTCAATCAATCTCTCTCTCCCTCCCCTGTCTATTGCCCCGACTCCTCCCCTCCACTGCTGTCCCTACCTTCGCCATGCCCCATTTCGTTTTTTTTTCAACCACCACCGGTAGAAACAGTAGTAATGCTTTGACCTTAACCCACTTAGCATGTTGCATAACTGCCAAGTGTAGCATGCCATTGCCCTGGTCACATTCTGCCCCTTCCTGTGCACTCACATCTTACTCATATACCCTCTTCTTCATCTTTCCGTTCATGGTCTCTCATCAGCCCAACATTTCTATCTGTACCCCTCACCATCCTTATTTTGGCATCCTTGAAAACTGATGTTTTGAATTCTGACATTTTCAAAGTATGCATCATCAACAATGAAGAACACAATGTCGTCTTACTTGACATAACGCAGATGACGTCATATCTGCTGAGGTCACACGCCGATTTCGGATTTGCTACTACCCGTAGAGCTGGCTGTATTATTTTGGTAACATTGTAAAATTCACCGTGTATTCAAGCTATCGTTTTTGTTTTCGTTTTTTTCTTACACAAAAATGATTATTGACACTAGCAGGACTGTTTAGATTGTCAATTTAATATGGCTTCACTTGCTGCATTCACCTCAAGTTGTTAACTCAGTTTGTCCTACCTAGGCAAGATAGATCTGTCAGTGGTCCGTGTTGGTCCTGCATTTAAAAATAATTATGTTTTATCTGACCCACACATCTGCCTGGTAGAAATGGCATTAAACGCAACAGTCTTCACAAAAAGTACTTCACTTCCTATGCCCGAATGCTGTTCGGGCGCCATGGAGCGAGACTTTCTGCCTGTGCCTGATCAGGATTCTGGCAAAGCAGCGTCTTTATTTCAAACTGACTTATCGCCTCATAAATATGCATGAAACCGCAGGAAAAGGAAAGTAACTCGCCCAGAACTTTTTCCTCACAGGCACGATATATTTCCCTCAGTAAACGATAGTGTGTGTGTGTGTGTGTGTGTGTGTGTGTGTGTGTGTGTGAAAATGATGTTGGCCAAAAGTGCAGACGGCAGCTATCAACAACTTTTTCGTCAGCAATAGTTTTTTGATATTATGTATCACAGAGTCGTGACTTTTGCCCTATGGTGATGAGGCCAACATCTAGGTATGTGTCCCTTAGCTTTCTGCGATCTCCATGTGGTAGCGAAATGGCTTTGTCGTCTCAAAAAACATTTCATTTCTAATCACGACTACCTCTGCTTTCCAGTTTCAATACTATTCTTTCGTACCACAACAGTGTCAGTGCCTGGGGTATCACTCTGTAGCTTTTGTCTTTACCGACCGCCTCCAAATAAGACCGATAAACTGACGTGCAATCTGGCGTTCGTCAGCGTCTACTCTGAGCCCCATTCTCTTTGTCCTTTATACGCAACCTATCGCTGACTATGTCTCTCAGCACACTCTGTCTCACCTTCACTCCTCTCAGACGATAACCGAATTCATGTCTGGCGAATTGTCCAGCGATCATTTATAATTCAGAGTACACAAACGTGCGCTTCTCATTTTAAAGCTTGGCTGACGTATGATGATTCTGGTTTTATAAATGACAAAACAGAACTGATTTTTTTTTTCGCAAACAAAAGTTTTTTTCCCCTCTGAGTTTGTTCCAATATGTGTCAAGCTGGATAATTTTCTTATTCGTCCATCGAAGTTTGTGCGTAACCTTGGTGTTACGGTGGATGAGACTATCATTCTAGCAGTACGTCTCCTTGGTCTGTCGTGTATACCACCCTGGACCTCCGCCGCATCAGTTCTATTCGGCATGTTCTTCTTTCACGGCTGCTTTACTGTAACTCTCTTCTCGCTGGCTGTCCAACACGTCTGATTCATTAGAAACAGAAAGTAGAGAGTATTGCAGGCAGATGAATAAAGTTAATCATGCTGCTTCAGTCTGTCATTGTTTTCACTGGCTTCCTGCTAAAACACGAATGAATTACGTAACGTCTCTACTCAGTTTCAAGTCTCTGAATGGTCTAGCGTCCTTAAAGCTGTCTGATCTTCTCCAGCTGTATGTTCCTGACCGACCTTTTTGTTCCTTTTTTCATACTCATCTCCTTCAGATCCCTGGTTTCTATACCAAGACCTTCGGAGGGAAAGCTGTGCCAGGATGTAGCTGTGAGTTTCTTTTGTCTTTTAAATGAGACTTGCCTGTGTCGCATTAAAATCATTTCAAGCATAAT
>JADBJO010001738.1:456569-464069 GCA_016801955.1 Conus betulinus
GTGTATGTGTGTGTATGTATGCAGGAATGCGTGAGAAAGAGAGAGAGAGAGAGAGAGGGGAGAGAGAGAGAGAGAGAGAGAGAGAGAGAGAGAGAGACAGAGACAAAGAGACAGAGAGAGACAGAGACACAGAGAGAGACAGAGACAGAGAGAGACAGAGAGAGAGACAGAGACACACATACAGAGATAGAGAGAGAGAGAGAGAGAGAGAGAGACAGAGAGAGAGAGAGAGAGAGAGAGAGAGAGAGAGAGAGAGAGAGAGAGAACGTCAAGTTTGGAAGGATATGCTTGAATGGAATTCATTTTCAGAATGTGTGTTATTCGAAGAAGTTAATACCGCTTTGTGGAAAGGTTTTTGTAAACAATGGATTAAAAAAGTCAATGGTGTTGATGAAAACCTGCAATTAATTGGATATAAAATGTATGTGTATATTTCTGTTGTATGGGCGTTGCATTTTATTGGAGAGAGAGAGAGAGAGAGAGAGAGAGAGAGAGAGAGAGAGAGAGAGAGAGAGAGAGAGAGAGAAGACGTTTGCATTTTATTGAGAGAGAGAGAGAGAGAGAGAGAGAGAGAGAGAGAGACAGACAGACAGAGAGAGGAGAGAGAGAGAGAGAGAGAGAGAGAGAGAGAGAGAGAGAGAGAGAGAGAGGGAGATCATTTGCTGAATTTTCCTGGATGGATATATTCGTGTTGTATGAAAATTATCGGCTGGTAAAGCCTCGTAAATGTACATTCATGTGGGGTCTCCCGACAAAAAAATGTTGAAGAGTTTTCACTTTAACTTAAAACATGCATACGTTCTTCTGATTCGAGTTTTAAAGTGTAAGTGCTTTGCTGGTCGACGAGCAAGCCTACGTCTTTCAAAGTGCGGAACCAGAAAAGGCTGCTTCAGTAAAGTTTGATAACGTGTTCGTCTGTCTCTTTTACAACACCCTTGCCCTCATGCTGAGTTATAAGAGTGTTCGCTTCCCATTTACTCAAAACGTGCCGGTAGTGAGGTTTTCAGACCCCAGGCTAAAATTCAGACCCTTTATAAACCAATGACGTTACAAGGAAGTTAGTCAGCTTATGAAAACAGCATACACTGAAATAACAGATATCGCGAATCAAGCCTGGCACATAAATGGCAAGTGAATATGAGAAAGACAGTAGGACACTGAGAGACATTTTACGTTGGTGGTCCTGACAGATACAGAGCTGTCATGTCAGTGTATTCGTAACGCCGCACTTTCTGGCACACAACGTCACACAACGTCAGCTGTTAAATCGCCTTGTGATATCTGAAGAAAGCATCGATGGACTGGCAAATCTTTAATGACAAATGATGAATATCATAAGGTGAGGCTTAGTCTCTCGATCGGTCCTCTTGCGTACATCATTACACAAAACTAAGAAATCAACGCGGAAGTACCGAAAGATTATCATAAGATCGAGTCACAGTCACAGTTGGTTGTAAGTAAGTTGACTAAGCAGACAGATAAGGACGTTAGGAAGACAAACAGGAACAGATAGGAAGAGAGAGAGTACAGCTATTCATAACTTACTCAACACACACACACACACACACACACACACACACACACACACACACACACACACACACACACACACACACACACACACACACACGCACACACGCACACATACATACAGAGAGAGAGAGAGAGAGAGAGAGAGAGAGAGATAGAGAGAGAGGGAGAGAGAGAGGAGAGAGAAAAGAGAGAGAGAGAGAGAGCAGCAAACACACACACACACACACACACACACACACACACACACACACACACACACACACACACACACACACACAGTGAGGCCCTCAACTGGTTGCAGGTGATATGTTTCTCACAGCAATGGAATAACATTCGGAGTAACTGCCTTATACACAGTTGCAGTTGTTCACAGTCTGACGCGATGCTTTTGCATCACCTCGCTTGTGAATATGAATCGGACAGAGGTAATTTGAAGCAGGCATTAGAAGTGTACATTGCCATATCTTACCTGAGACCTATAGCTATTATAGGTATGGTTATGCACTTGTCTGTCTGTACATGTGTAGCCCGTGGGAAGAGGATCTCATGTTCGTTTTACGGTGCGGCTTGGAAACCACGATCTGTTATATCCTGGGGCTTCCAGATGTTGAAACGCCTGCCCTGTCAGTAGAAGAGAACAGTCAACATGCTCGAAACCTATGTCAGCATTTCTGAAATCGGGAAAACAGAATGAAAAAAGAAAGAAAGAAATAAAGAAAGAAAGAAAACGAGGCCAAAAACGCCAGCCTCTATAAACACCCCCACTGAAAACGAACCAGAAACGTCTTTCCTCTCATAAAGCCAGCGTTCACTGGCATTCATTCACACACACACACACACACACACACACACACACACACACACACACACACACACACACACACACACACACACACATATACACACACACGCGCGCGCGCACGCATACATGCATGTATGCATGTAAACACACACTCGCATGAATGCGTGCATGCACGCTCGCGTGCGCGCGCTCGCATGTGTGTGTAAAATGAATGCCAGTGAATAAACACACACGTTCACTCACACAGTCACAGAGGTTCTTTTTCCTCTGAACATTTTATGTCAGTGTCGGTGAAAAAAAATGTTAAACTGAAGAAAAAATCACCACCATCATCACCACTATCACCACCACCACCATATCCGCTACCATCACCACTACCATCTCCATCACACACACACACACACACACACACACACACACACACACACACACACACACACACACACACACACACACATTCATGTGTAAGCACACAAATATGCAGACAGACACAACAGACAGACAGACAGACAGACACACACACACACACACACACACACACACACACACACACACACACACACACACACGAGTGGACAGGTTCATCTGACGGTATGGACTCTAATACAAAGAATGAAGCCCACAACTGATGGGAGGTCGCCTGTTTCTCTTGGCAAATAAAAGAAAATATTCAGAATCGCTACTCTAAATACTAGCGCATTTGTTCACAGTCTGATGCAATGGTTTTGCCTTACGCTTCTTGTGAATATGAATCGGACGGAGGCAATGCTAGCATTTGAAGTGTACATTGCCACGTCTTGACCAAGACCTACTGCTGTTCTAGGTATCGTCATGCGCTTGATATCGTCATGTGAATGTCTAACCCATGTGCTGTCACCCTGACTGAGGATCTCACATTCGTCTCAGAGCGCAGCTCAAAGACCTGGTTTGGCCTGGACCTACTTTCATCTGAATGCCAGCACCTAATAGCCGCCTTCTAAAGTATAAAAACAGAGAGAGAAGAAGAAGAAGAGAAGAAGAAGGAGAGAGAGAGAGAGAGAGAGAGATGATAGAGAGAGAGAGAGAGAGAGAGAGAGAGAGAGAGAGAGACCCGAACACACCCGCACATGCACCCACTCAAAAACTCACACACAAACACAAGTATACACCGGCTTACCCACACATACACCCACTAGAACACCCCCTTCCCCCCCCCCCCCCCCCCACACCA
The DNA here is from genome assembly GCA_016801955.1 of Conus betulinus. Lineage (NCBI taxonomy): Eukaryota > Metazoa > Mollusca > Gastropoda > Neogastropoda > Conidae > Conus > Conus betulinus. The sequence goes on from JADBJO010001738.1 coordinate 460,115, forward strand.
CACACACGCACACACACACATGCACGAACACGTATATCTTCTTGTCTAATATTACTATAAGTTAGCAGACCTTACAGTGAAGAACAGGCACAACACAAATTAATTACAATACAGTGTCAAGGCAATAGTATACGCTTCACCACTGGACTAGTTTGTACATGGCGTAAACAAGCCATGTAAGCCTTAATCTTGTAGTTGATTATACAGCAATGTAAAGTCTCCAGGTGAAATTCACATGGGTTATATTTTGCAGCGAGATCGGGTTAGCTGGCACCTTACGTGACGAGTGCTCACAAGATTCTCTTCGTGTGGACGTGCATCTGGCTGAGACACAAGCAGACAGACTGGTGTGGCCACGTTTTGAGTGTTAGTTTTGAAGTGCCGGACTTTTGAGATTCAGGTAACTCCCTTTAGGACTCGGAACATTTATATAACTTTAACTGATAAAGAAAAAGCAATAGGATGCCGGCTGTACAATAGGCTTCCACGAAAATTACAGGTAATTACGAAATCACGTTCTTCACCAGACGTGTGGTAAAAAAAAAAAAAAGTATGATTGTGTGAATACTTGATTCTGAGAAAAAAAAAGTCATAAGAAAAATTGTGACTTTACAGTAAATTGGAAGTTGAAGTATGGAAACAGTTGTGAAGTGTTAGAGAAGATTGCTACAAAATTTCCTCTCGTCAGATCCTGGCTTAGCTCCGACATGCAGGCCAAAAATTATGAAGAAATGTTACGAGAGAGTGATAATGAACATACCAAATGAACTCTGCTTTGATTGGTCTGCTGCAACCAATGTTTGAAACAACAAATCAGAATAATTGAACTGTCACTGTCTTCTTTCTTGTATTGTGATAAGTCAGCGACAATGAACAATGCGTTTGTATTTAATATTTAAAGGACAATGTGTATTTGATATCAGTAAGGACAATGTATATTCAGTAATGGAAACGACAATGTAGAATTGTAACACATTCGTAACATGTCTTTTTTTCTTTATTTTTGGAGGAGAGAATGACCTACATTGTCAAAAAAAAAGAATGCAAATATGAATTTGATGAATTGGTAAATAGCGCGAGAGAACTGCTAGAATGTTGTGGAAAGAGCAGAGTGAAAGAGGTGGGCGTGACTGGCTCCCTGGCACACATCGTAACAGGACTTGACTGAGACTGGTATAATGAGGAGTAGATGACAGAGAAGAAGATAGGAATTTGGGGATGGTGTAAAGAGAATGGCTGGGTGATTCAGATTACACAGTGTTAGGTAAAACTGTTCCAGGAGTTGCCGAAAATGTCTGTATCAGCAGAAGATCAAAGAGATCGAGAGAGGACATGCAGTTCAAGAAGCTGACTAAATACGGCGGTTTTGTTGAATTGTCAAAAACCCAACAACTCTTATAAGCATATTGCAAATTTTAAGTTTATCTATAAAGCCTTTATCAAGCATAAAGCCCTAGGCCTACTGGCGGAGGTTCTAGTGTCAGAAATGATGTTGAAAACATGATTCCTATTTTGTATATATTCTTTAATGTGTTTTTTTTTTGTGTGTGCTATAAGTCATTCTACAGTGTATTTTGTTCCATGTCTGTCATTGCAGGATTAACAGACAACTGGGCAAATCAAGATGATGTTACTGGGGAGCGTAGCTCCAGCGACCGCTTCTCTTCTTCACATACGTGGCGAACACAACTGCAGTGTAATAGATGTCAACACTTCGATACCATGGGAAAATCCAAAAAATCTTATTAGTTATGAAACTGAGCAACTTCTATACATGCTCATTGTCTGCTTTTCCTGCCAGTCCTCTTTGTCATCGGAGCTCCTTTAAATATCCTGAACATGATAATCTTCCAAGCAAGGCCTGGCGACAGAATTAACGTGTGCCTCTTTTCTCTCGCTTTGCTCGATCTTATGTATTTGATCTTCATTTTTGTGTACAATGCTGCACGTGCCTATTGGCGACTGGAAGAAGGGGAATGGGCGGATGCAGCTTTCCGTTACAGCGTTGAGAGCGGTCTCATTGGACTACATGGAATCGCTTACGGACCGTATTTTCTCTCTGCCATCATTTTCACAGAGAGGTGTATGTGCGTCCTGTACCCTCTGAAAGCCCGACAGTGCATCTCAACGAAAGCATTAGTGATGGTCATTGTGACAGGAGTGATGGTTCCGGTCATCTTGCGCTTTGTCGTTCTTGCTCGACTTCAGGTGACCTGCATCTTCATCGAGCAGACTGGGACAACAAGGTGGACAGTCTCTCTGAGCCAATTTTACTTCATGAACAAAGCTCTGATAGATATTCTGGACAGCGTCTTCTATGGGTTCATCGTCCTCATCGGTTCTTTGTCTGTCGTCATCATCACCACCATCATCACAGCTGTTAGACTACAGCAAGTCGTTCACTGGCGTCATCAGACGTCCTCCTCAATGTCCACCAAAGAAATCGGCATCGCGAGAACGATCGTGTGTTTATCGGTCGAGTTCGTCATTCTCTCCATACCTATGATTATTTTACGATTTTCGTCCCTTATTGATCCAAAACTGCGTCCTGAAGGACTGTACAGAAATCTTTATAAGTTCTTCTTAACTTGGGTGAACTGAGTTCCTACACTAGCTCTGTTGTAAACTTCTTTGTCTACTATTTTAGCAGCTCTAAATACCGACAAACTCTGCACACTTTGTTGCCAGTGAAAACATTCACAGAAGGAAAGAAAACAGTAAAATGCCATAGGAGCTGTCCTCCATAAAAGGAAAGCCGTTCAGACAAACAAACAAACAGATAAACGGAACAATGGAGCAGTATTCAAAACAAATGATATCTCGACAACAGATGATTCAATGGTATGTATCCCACATAATGTCAGTGTAGGAAATTAATAATTGCACGTTACACACACACACACACACACACACACACACACACACACACACACACACACACACACACACACACACACACACACACACACACACTCTCTCTCTCTCTCTCTCTCTCTCTCTCTCTCTCTCTCTCTCTTGCCCCCTCCCCCTTATACCCTCCCACTCTTTCTTTCAACAACAAAAAAGTTTTGCTAAGTTGTTGTCACAGACGAAATGAATTGTTTACCTGACTCCCTCTTCCCTCCACCTCCTCAATTCTTTTTTCTCTTCAGGCGTTGAAAAGTGATTTTGTGAATTGTTTACAGTTTCATCGTTACTCAACTTTTTCTCTTTTCTTCTAATAAAAAGATGCTACGCGGATGATACGGGCAAATGATGTTAATAATCGTTCACTCTGTTCAAAATTGTTTGTTTTTGGATTTCTGAGCTTGTGTAGTTCTTCATCTCTTCCCTTAAGGGAAATAACACTGCCAGAGTTAACAGCACTATCAGGTTGATCAGCCATAGCGGCAAAATAAAGCCCCAGATTATACTGAATAGAGTACAGATAAAAGCAGAGACCATTATTGTGGAACAGGAGACTGTATTTTGCAAAGGCAGAAACACTCTCAAGTATATTAACAAATCAATCACCCAACTGCCAAGCTCCTTATCCTTTGCGATGTATACCTCAAACATTAGAAAGAATTCTGGTATGTCTTAAAGGAGCTCTAGAAGGCGTTCGACAGAGTGCGGCAGGAGGTATTCTGGGACCCAATGAAGAAATATAATACGGGGCGAAAACGAATCAACTTCACCCAGCAGCTTTACTCCAAAACAATCATTAGAGCACTCACGCATGTTGCTTTTGGAGTGTGGTTTCGTGTTTGATTTTGAGTTTATCAGGAAAAAATCGACAGACTGTTAACATTGAGGATTGGATAGTGGAACTATTTGCTGAGACCCAGGCCTTGGGACACACCAAACAGAGCTGAAGGAAGCTGGTGAATAGCTCTACAGTGTGATGCCCCCCCCATGACTCTTCATGGACTTAAGCGAGAAAAGAAAGGAAGAGAATTTCACATGTTTCATTTCA
>JADBJO010001738.1:469069-476569 GCA_016801955.1 Conus betulinus
AGTCTTGATTTGAGCTGTATTACTCTCAGTCTTTATATGGGCATTTGCGCAGTCTGACGACAGAACGAGCTAAATAAAGTTCACATGCAAATTATACATACATCATTTTTCTATAAGCATAGGAACTTGTGTAACCGTATTATCGATGACTGCACCAGGGGGAGGCCGTAAGATGTAAAATCTTTTCATTGTGATCTGTTTCTACCAGCAGAAACTAAAGTTGCATTCTGTTTTAGTAAAATTGAGGATATGCCAGTAGAAATCCCGATCTCAGTCTGTCCTCGGTAAAAACTATGATCGGCGCTTCTACTGGTATGAATTCGAAACGTGTGAGCATGTGAGATATAGGTTTCAAATACATTTCACAGGTGAACTAGTATCATGATATATTCCAGGTAGGCATGTTTTGTGTTCCGTATCATAACCCAGTGAATGACGCTGTTGGTAGATACATGGCTGGCAATGCCTCGACAACAACTGGGTCAGCCCGTTTCAAAGTTTTACCATGATAAAAAGAGAAACCGCTTTGGATCGATCTATTCAATTACAACAGAACCTGCTGGTGACAATACTGAACATCGAAAGAAACAGGCACCAAAAACCAACCGGGCTGGTCTCACTAATAATTCATTTTGCGCACCAGCGGAGCAAACGGTGGCGCGCAAACATGCGGCATTTTATCGTGAATATTGCATCGTGTGATACGCCTGATATGACAGAGCCTCAAAACAACATTGCTCTAAATTGTGCGGGCCTGTATTTCATCTGGAAACACTGTTGTATGACATAATTCTTAATGTACAGCTATCAGCGCTTCCTTGAAGATAACTAGCTGACAGCTATTTTGAACACGTGCAACTCAAACAGTGTTTTGCGTTAGCTGACATCTAGTTACCTATAAGCTTGTCATTTACAGGACATCGGGGCTACCCTTACTGACTGTACATCTTGCAAATGGCCCTTGTGGTAGACGGTCAAACACGCTTGTTGGAGACACTACTCCAGTTCTCCCGTCTATTAGCGATTTCAGTCAACATGATTAGATAGGAAAAAAAAAAACGTAACATAGAACTTCATTTAACTGACTTCGAGTTAATATATAAGTTTTCTTTCAATTTGCTATTTATTCTCAAATGCAATTAAAATCCTGTGCAAAAAAAAAAATTGAGCAGGAGTATTTTTTCTCCCTCACACAAGGAAGTTCTTTTCTTTTAAACAATGTACAATGATACATTTCAACTCACTCAAAAGGAAGAAAAGTTATGCATATCAGAAGTAGGTAAACACCCATCTGGTGTATGAAAATGCATTTAGGTATCTCTCTCTCTCTCTCTCTCTCTCTCTCTCTCTCTCTCTCTCCCTCTCTCTCTCTCTCTCTCTCTCTCTCTCTCTTTATGCATATCAGAAGTAGGTAAACACACCCATCTGGTGTATGAAAATGCATTTAGGTAATCTCTCTCTCTCTCTCTCTCTCTCTCTCTCTCTCTCTCTCTCTCTCTCTCTCTCTCCATATCAGAAGTAGGTAAAACCCATCTGGTGTCTCTACTCATTCAAGTATGCATTTATGAAAATGCATTTCTAATCTCTCTCTCTCTCTCTCTCTCTCTCTCTCTCTCTCTCTCTCTCTCTCTCTCTCTCTCTCTCTCTCTCAGAATGGAGACATTTCTCCCTCAAATCCACTGCCCCGCCTACCCTTTCACTCATTCAGCCTCCCGATCCATTCCCATACCTTCCCTTACAACCCCTCTTCCCATCCCCATAAACACCGCATGAAGAAACATTTTTGTTTCACTATTACATTGTTTTCTCGACTAATGATGTGTCTGGAAATAGCGACTCTATGTTGTCTTGCAAACACCGATTTACTTGTTCGGGAGAGAGAGAGCCCTTTGCGTAAAGTGCCTTGTTCAAACTCATCTATGTGTTATATTGAAATAAAAAATTTGAGAGCGGTAAATTTGGGAGGTGTTTTAATAGTTTTTTTTTTCTTTTTATCAGTTCTGCCTTGGTTTGTCCCCGCAGGGAAAAAAATTGAATGAAACTATTTAAAAATGATGACACTAAACGCACTACATTAATTCTCCAGCGGTAGTTAGTCACAACCAATGGATCATCTCGAAACCAGAGAAGGAGGGAGAAAAGAGGGAAGTAACCATATCTTAAAGAATGAAATTTACTTGATTTATAGATAAACCGAGCCAACTTCCGAACCGTTTGTGGGGAAATAAGAGTAAGAACGGTGCACGTAATTCCTGTAAGACACATAGTGTAGCTATATTTGACTTAAAGTAGGAGCAGACTAAAAAATAGAAGACATCTGTTTTAAAATCAGATCAAAAAGGCTCGAGAGCTTGGGCATGTTGCACTAAGAACGGTAAGTTATTTCTGATTACAGTGTTTACGGTGCGCTCTTCTGGATATCGGGAAATACGTGTATTAATAAAGAACATGGAGACTGAGAGGATATACACAGTTCAACCAGATCAGAGAAAATGTGGAAGAGCAATGTTTAAATTGACATGGAAGGAGATGGTCACCGTTTAGCGTACAATCTTAAATTACTTACATTGCAACCAGTCATTTATTGGAAAGATTTTTTTTTAAAATATCTGATTTCTGTCATCACAGGGTTCACAGGCAGTGGGGAAACTCAAGATGACGTCAACATGGAGCGCACCCTAGATGTCTGATTCTATGCTTAACACAAGTGGTAAACAAAAGTGCCGTGCCGTGTTATCGATGTCAGCACCTCAGTGCCCTGGGACCATCCCCAAAATCTGATAAGTCATGAAACTGAACAGCTCACATACATGGTTCGTAGTCTGGTTTTCATTCCGATCCTGTTTTTCATGGGGGCTCCTTTAAACATCCTGAACATGGTGATCTTCAGAAAGCAAGGCCTCAGAGAGAGGATTAATGTGTGCCTCTTCTGTCTCGCTTTGGTAGATCTTACGTGTCTGGTTCTCAACGTTGTCTGTAATGCTGCACGTGCTTACTGGAAATTGAAAGAAGGGGAATGGGCTGATGCGGCCTTCCGTTACAGTACTGACAGCGGCCTTATCGGACTACATGGAATCGGTTTTGCACCGTATTTCCTGTCCGCTATCATTTCCACGGAAAGATGTGTGTGTGTCCTTTTTCATCTGAAGGCTCGACAGTACGTCTCTACGAAAGCATTGGTGAGGGTCATCGTGATAGGAGTGATGGTTCCGGTCATCTTGCGCTTTGTCGTTCTTGCTCGACTTCAGGTGACCTGCATCTTCATCGAGCAGACTGGGACAACAAGGTGGACAGTCTCTCTGAGCCAATTTTACTTCATGAACAAAGCTCTGATAGATATTCTGGACAGCGTCCTCTATGGGTTCATCGTCCTCATTGGTTCTTTGCTTGTCGTCATCATCACCACCATCATCACAGCTGTTAGACTACAGCAAGTCGTTCACTGGCGTCATCAGACGTCCTCCTCAATGTCCACCCAAGAAATCGGCATCGCGAGAACATCATGTGTTTATCGGTCGAGTTCGTCATTCACTCCGTGCCCTCAATTATCTTGAGATATTCGCACATTATTGATCCACAACTTGGTCCTGCAGGAATTGATAGAAACTTCTACAAAGTTCTCGTGGGCTTGGCAGAACTCAGTGCCTACACAAGTTCTGTTGTGAACTTCTTTATTCGCTATTTTAGCAGTTCCAAATATCGAGAAACACTACGTGCCTTGCTGCCATTGAAACAGGTAGAGAAGAAAAGAAAAAACGGGGAAAATGTAACTGGGGCTGTCAGCGTTCCAAACAAAAGCTGTTGATATAAAACACCAATGACAACGTTTCACTTTCCGCTTGCAGTCTCCCCATTTTGAAACCTGCTGCCCACGGAGAAGAGAAGGAGGAGGGGTTTGCATGCTGGTACGAGGCGAAAAAAAAGGGAGAGAAAAGTGTGGTTTGGGTACGAGATTGACTTGAGTGAATGGTAAATTGTGTTGCCGATTCACACACACACACACACACACACACACACACACACACACACGCACGCGCGCGCACGCACGCACGCACGCACACACACACACACACACACACACACACACACACACACACACACACACACACACACACACACAGAGGGTAAAAAGGAAGAATGAGGAAAGTTATTTTTGCCTTTTTCTTCAGAGTAACTAATAGAGCTGAAGCTGAAGCACGGGTTTTAGAGGCAGGCACTAGGACTAGGAATACTAATGACGTGACACCACAAGAGTGTGAAGAGATGCAATGCATTTAATCATCGGTGTAGGGACAAAAGGTTTATAACTACCTATTTTCGCCCTTGAATATGAAAAGATAACTACTGTTAATTCTTCTCGCGACATCTTTCGCACTCACAGACGTTCTGACGGGTTAAGCAACAGTCAGGCAAGGCAAACAAACAAAAAATGCAAACGCACGCTATCGAGCACCAATCCACCTCAGAAAAATAAAACAGTGCGGCGTCGTTGATTGAAAGACGTTCAGTAGATTGCCCCAGTCTTTTATACAGCAGTCTCTTTGGTTATTTATTGGTACAGATTCGGGTGGGAGCTAAGGCATTTCTGGTGGCAATCAGAGTGTGTGGGATATGACCTCGCCGTGACGTGATCTACCAACAAAGAAGAGTGTTCTGCAGGTCATACTGAGTTTTGGGGTTTATGATGTTAACTGTATTACAATACAGTGCAGTATTACCCTCATTACAAAACAGAACATCCTTTGCTTCTTGTCCCACATCATTACTATTCCTACTGCTACCACTACTACTACTGCCCTACTACTACTACTACGAATACAACAACAACAACAACAACAACAACAACTACTACTACTACTACTAGTAGTAGTAGTAGTAGTAGTAGTAGTAGTAGTAGTAGTAGTAGTAGTGGTATCATCATAACTGCTAGAGTTACTCCTCCTCGTTCTTCTTCTTGTTCTTCTCCTTGTGTTGTTGTTGTTGTTGTTTGTTGTTGTTGTTCTTCTTCTTCTTCTTCTCATCTTCTTTTTCTTCTTCTTTTCTTATGTCAAGATTCTTGTAACTATCACAGGCATCGTCGTTGTTGTTGTTATTGGTGGTTGGTGTTACTATTCTCATTATATAATCAGAATACCAAAATATAATCATTTTTCTCTCAGTTAACAGTACTCTCATTTTAATCTGTATCTAATCTCTTCCAATCTCGTCCCTACTCTCTCAGTTTCCATTCCGTAGTTTAAGATTTTCACCCACACTACACTTTGCACCCAGACAGAAGAGATAAATGCTTGTTTTGTGCGTCTTTTGTTTACATCAGAATGCATGTTGAAGAAGACCCACGGGTCGAAACGCGTTATTTCTCTTTTGTTATTTTATTTCTTCCTTTGTTTGGCCGCGCAGTAATTCTATTTTTGCTTTTATACATCACTTGTGTGTGAATTTCGACGCCTAAGAATCATCCAGACAGTGTCCTTTCTGGTTGGTTGTCTAGGGACGACCAGATACTGATTAGGTCTAGGTCTGTTTCATGTAGAGTGCTGGTGCGAATCTGCGACAGAACGGTCTGTGTGTGGCTTTGTGTAAAGGAAGTGGAATGTATGGCGTTAGAATAACACCGCCAGAGAAACAGAAGAGGTGACATCGAAGGAAATCCACAATAACCAACCAAACAACAGTCCTTGATGAATCCCTTACCCCTATTCCAAAGGATAGAAATAATCAAATAATAACTCGCACAATAACGCACACACACACACACACACACACACACACACACACACACACACACACACACACACACACACACACACACACACACACACACTCACTCACTCTCACACGCACACACACACACACACACACACACACACACACACACACACACACACACACACACACACACACACACGCACGCACGCACGCACGCACACACACACACACACGCTCCCATGCTCACATGCACACTCAGACACACACATGCACGCGCGCACGCACGCATGCATGTTCGCACGCACGTACACACGCACAACACACACACGTACGTACACGCACACACACGCACGCACACACACACACACACACACACACACACACACACACACACACACACACACACACACACACACACACACACACACACACACACACACACACACACATGCACATCATACACATGTACTGCCACGGTTTTGTTCATTCTACTGAGAGTTAAGAAAGAAAAATATGAACCAATGAAAAAAAAAAAAGGACAAAAACAAGAGAAATAAAAGAACAATTTAATTGTATGCCCCAACTTTGCGATGCTGAATAAAGTGTTATCACAGAAACATCATAATCCTGCTCTTTCATGAGAGACTGTATGATACGCAAATTACGTCCGAAGCCATAGGAAATTCCTCTACCCTAAGGAACATTTAATCTCCCCTGTCACGAGATGTTATGACAGGAATACGGAGTTGTCTGTCATGAGAGACGATAGGATATGAACATACATTCACCTGCCATTTAGGATATTTTGACAGAAATTTACAGTCCTTTGCCATAAGAGGGCATGATGGGAACGTATTGCCATGAAATATGATAGGTACATGCGATCCTCTGTCATAACATGTTACAGCCATCTGTCATAACATGAGAAAGGAACATACAGTCCTCTCTTATAACATGTTGTGATAGGAACATAGTCCATTGTCAAAAGATGTAGTAGATACATACATTCTTTCTGCCATAAACTGTTGTGATAAGAACATAATCCTTTGTCATAAGATATTGTGAAAGGAACATGCAGTTCTCTACCTGAGATGCTATGATAGGAACACATAAAATAATGTGATTTGTACACACAGTCTTTTGTCAAAAGATGCTATTATAAGAAGACACGGTCTTCTGCCTTGATACGCTATGATAAGAACATACTGCCATCTGCCCTAAGATGTTATGAAAAGAGCATACAGTTTTCTGTCGTGAAGATGTTGTGCAAAGAACATACTGTGCTGAGAGACGACATTCCAAGAACTTACTGTCTTCTTCCATGGGACATAGTATGATAGGACCATACTGTCCTTTGCCAAGAGAAATGTTATCATAAGAAGAAACATTCTTCTATCACGTGGCATGTTATGTAAGGAACACATCGTGGAAAGGTTAGAAGTTCATCTATGCTTGCTTTGAGCGACAAGAAAAGAATAAGAAATAAAAAGAAAGCAAAATCTTAAAAGAATAAAAATGAGGAATCCATCTAGAGGATGGTCGAACTTTGAAATGTCAAAACCGGTAAAGCTGAGTCTTTGAAGCACTTTAGAGAGATAGAAAACATTACGGTTATGTGCTCTCTCCGAGCTCTTGATACGAAATCCATCAAAGAAATAAAGAATACGTATTTTTTTTGCGGTTGTTGTTGTTGTTGCTGCGGCTATTCTCTCTCTCTCTCTCTCTCTCTCTCTCTCTCTCTCTCTCTCTCTCTCTCTCTCTCTGCGCGTGCGTGTGTGTGTGTGCGAGTGC
>JADBJO010001738.1:491124-501124 GCA_016801955.1 Conus betulinus
TCCATTTTGGACAGACCAAACAGCGAATTTGTCTGTTGAAGTACCCACAGTTGAGCCTCGAACATGATGGTGGCTCTAGTCGTCCCCCATATAAGCGTGTACACACCAGCGCTGAGTCGTCTAAATCTTTCCAGCTTACCCTAAATACGTGCGGGTTTCTCTTTGCCCAGTATTTAAATCGGACACACACAGGGGGCCACGATACCTCATCGAACCCGTAACACAAGTTGGGCGCGGAGCTGACCATCGCTTGGGAACCCCTAATACACGCGGGAGCTCCGAGCGATCCCAGCGGAACCCCCTAATTAAACGTGGGCCCCTGAGCTTCCCATCGTTGAAAAACCCCCTAACGAACGTGGCCGCGCTGCATTTCCCCACTATACCCTTACACTACGAGGGCCCGTTGGGTCCCAGGCCCCTTGGGACGCTTAGTGTAAAACATGGCTCCCCGCTCCCATTTGCACCCCCATAAAAAAGCTATGGTCCTCTGAAATTCTGTCCCTGTCTTCAAACTTTTACATTGAATGTGCCTCTAGTCTTCCCATTTGAAATCTTAACACACCTTGTCCTTCCCTTTTGAACCCATAACATAGCATTGGGCTCCAGTCTTCCCGATTTGACCCCATAACACAATGATTTTGGTGTCAGTCTTTCCGTTTCACCCGCCCCTCCCCCCCCTCCCCAGCACAATGTTTGGCTCCCAGGATTTAAACCCATAATACAACGTGGGTGGTCCAGCTTTCCCATGTGATCTCTTAACACAGTGTGTGGTCCCTATCATTCCGTCTTAGCACACAATGTGGTCCCAGTCTTCCCATCAAACTCGCAGCACACTCATCTCGGGGGCAAGGTATAGACCCCAATGACAATGGTTCTGCTGGGATTCAAACCCACGACCTTCCAGTCTTCAGCACTTATTTGGTTAAGCACGGAACCACGGGTTTCTGACCTCAAACAACTTTTATGAGGGGGTGGGGGGTGTGGGGGCTGGGGGACTAATCAGACAAATACCCCACACACGATTTCTGCTGGATCGTGTTTTTCAGATGATCGGACGCTGAATCCAGTCTAGTCTGTCTTATCTTGTTTCCTGACGCCTTCTTTCTTATATTGTACATATTGTATGGGTGTCTTTAATGGCTAAAGCAAAATATAATCCTGTACACAGAGCGATGGTAAAATTTAGCAAATGGAGATTCCCCCCCCCCCCACCTCTGTTTTCCCTATCTTTCTGTCTCTCTCTCTCTGTCTGTCTCTCTTTGTCGATGTCTATCTGTCTGTCTGTCTATCTGTCTGTAGCTGTCCTGTCTGTCTGTCTCCCCCCATGAGAATGGGCTTTGTAATTTTACCTCATTAATCATCATCATTCATCATTCTCTCTCTCTCTCTCTCTCTCTCCTCTCTCTCTCTCCTCTCTCGTCCGTTCTGTCTGTCTGTCTGTCCGTCCCGTCTGTCTGTCTGTCTCTCGCTGTCATCTGTCTGTCTGTCTGTCTCTGTCTCGGGGGTCTCCATGCTATGCCTGTTTTGATGGAGGAAATTGTGTTACATTTCTCTTAAAAATACGTGACGAATTTGACACATTGGCAAGTGTATGTCTTATTGTGGTGGGGATCTGAATAGTAGGCCATAAACATTATTTCATCCTTTCCAGGAAAATTGCATTTGTGGGTGTTTTGGATATAAGCTGTCTAGGTCACTCACCTACCGTAAATAGATGTTTCTGAAGATATATTATTAATGATCATGGCAAATTGTTACATATTGCTACACTGTACTGGATTTTTTGCGCTCTACATGATATTTTCTACGACGACCGAAATGGTTTTGGTACACGTATGTCAAATTGTGAAAGCGGTTGTGAATGATTAAAAGCAGGTATCTTGTTAATTATTCTCCTTTTCGTGTGATGTTTGCTAGCTGAGAGCATGTGAGTGGATTGCGTCAGATCATATTGCCTGTCAAAATGAAACTTAAATCGTTCAGGTGATGAACAATGCAAATATGTCAAACATAAACAACTACACTTTCTCAAAATTTGTCTCGGAGAGATCTTGCTTTGTATACTATAGTAAATATTTGGTTATACTAAGTAATATTGTTTTAAGAATTTCTGGAGAAGCTGTCTTGTGCAGAAAGGCTCAATGATATGCGTTTGGGTGCTTCTATTTCATGTCTACAGGATTTTCTGGAATGCATTGAAAAATAAAATACATGCTAAGAGCATTGTGCAGGTAAGATTGCTTTATTCAGAGTGAAATGTTAGTACAAACACTGATTCGTAAATTGTTTTTTAAATTCTAATCAAACGCAAGACGACGAGAGCTGTGTCAGCTAGTGCATAAAAAGGTTGAATACGAACATTTACAAAGGATGAAATAACATGTGAAAAACGCTCCTCTTAATGACTTAGTCTCATCCATTAAAAGCCAGAGAAAGTACAGGACCAGTGCCAAAATTTCCTTTAAAAAGAGATAATCAGCAAAAATGATTGATATCGACACATGGTTTGAACACTTTGAAGAGCCTTTAATACAAATGCATCAATTAACGATTTCTTTTGCAGTAAGATAGCGTTAAAAGCGACGAAGTAGAAACTGTAATCGCCTAGATCACTAAAGAGGAGGTATTGCTGGCTCTTAGAGGAAAAAAAAAAAAACCGTAAAGCTGTCAAATCTTAAATAAATGTCAGCAAACCGCCCAGAGAAACGTGGACAAACGAGTCACAAGACAAACACAACGCGCATTTCGACCTCTTAGATCTTCTTCAGGTGACACAAAAACGAATAAAATAATGAAAAATTCACTTAGCTTTGATCGCTTCAGATCGCTATTTTATTCGTTTTTGTCTCGCCTGAAGAAGACCCAAGAGGTCGAAACGCGTTGTGTTTTGTCCTGTGACTCGTTTGTCCACGTTTCTCTGGGCGGTTCGCTGACATTTAATTTAAGATTTTGTTTAGATTTCCGCCTGCAGTCGTCTCACTTTGCAACTAGTAAAGTGCCAGTCCAGTTGGCATCACTGGTCATTTGTCTTTAAAGTCTGGCTGTAAAATTAGACTCAATTAAAATTTTATCGCTACTCTTTTTCCACTCTCTTTTTGATAAAAGATTTTCCGTTCGGTGTTATTCTTCAAAATCTCTTCTTTTTATCTATTTTTGTTGTTGCTGTTGCTGTTGCTGTTGTTGATGTTGTTGTTTTTGTTTTGTAAAAAAAAAAAAAAAAGTATCCTGAAAAACTGGACAGAATCAATGGTTCTTACTCTGCACAAGAAAAGTGATGTAAATAATCGTAATAGTTATGGAATATTTCTATCTGCGGGGCAGCTGATGAAATTTATAGTACGGCGGTTACTCATAGGTCACGGGAATGGGTAATAGAACACAGAATTCTAAAGGGGGATAGCAAAACTAGATTTAGGTATGCAAGTATTCTTCAGTTTATCATATTTATTCTGATAGCAAAATCAGTTTTCTTTGAATTCTGAATTATATGCTGCATTTATCGACTTTGAAAGAAAAACCTTTGATTCTATGATCAGAGGTATTCTATGGCCTGTTCTGTCAAGGAGTGGTGCACATGGGAAGCCATGTAAGTGCATAGTGAGCATGTATAGCAATGTGAAAGCTAAAACTAAACGTAGGGGAATCATGAGTTTTATTCAGTTCACTACTGGCGTGACACAAGGTGACGTCTACAGCCCTGTCCTTTTCTCTCAATTGTTTTTGTTTATAAATAGATTATGTCAGAAGTTGTTTCCAATGGTAGACATTTATTACTGACGTTTTACATGCACTAATTTCATCATTGGCAGTTGATCTTGTTGTATCATCGGAAACTGTTAATGGTCTTCAAAATCAGCCGAAAAGTGTTCTTTAAGCTGCTGGTTAACTTTACTTAAAAGTAAAGCTGAAAAACAAACATGACTGTATTTAGAAAAGGTGGATATTTAGGAGTTAGAAAGAATCGGATATCTAATGGAATTTGAATTCCCATTTGCAGTGCACA
The DNA here is from genome assembly GCA_016801955.1 of Conus betulinus. Classification (NCBI taxonomy): domain Eukaryota; kingdom Metazoa; phylum Mollusca; class Gastropoda; order Neogastropoda; family Conidae; genus Conus; species Conus betulinus. The sequence continues at coordinate 495,128 of JADBJO010001738.1, forward strand.
TGAATTTCTGAGTATGTATATCTCTTCGTAGCTGAGTTTTATTCACCTACGAATGTAGCTGTTATGTATGTGTGTGTGCGCATAAGTGTGTGTATGTGTGTGTTTGCGTGCGTGCGTGCGTGCATGTGTGTGTGTGTGTGTGTGTGTGTGTGTGTGTGTGTGTGTGTGTGTGTGTGTGTGTGTGTGTGTGTGTGTGTGTGTTTAATCGTCATATTTTCAGGTAGGAGAGGAGGGATGGGATGGGGTGGGGGTGGGGTGGGGAGGGATGGGGTGGGGTGGGGTGGGATGGCGGGCGAGACATACAAATTCATCTATGACTTTCAAACTTAGATTCGTATATTGCTCACAGCCCTGCTCGGTTTTTTGTTTTTGTTTTTGTTTTCGTTAACCAGTTCCATCTTTATCGTGAAAATTTTCTATGCCTACATTTTATTTTGTTTACGCACCCCTATAAAACGGACCATTGCCTATGAAAAAAAAACCCAACAAAAACCAGATCATCCGTATCCACCCCCTATCTCTCTTACTGTGCGTGTGCGTGTGCATGTGCATGTGGTGTGTGTGTGTGTGTGTGTGTGTGTGTGTGTGTGTGTGTGTGTTTTATCGCCATATTTCCAGGTAGGTTAGGTGGATGGGGTGGGGTGGGGTGGTGTTGCGGGCGGGACATACAAATTTCCGTAGACGTTGCATTTCGGCGCCTAAAGCTTCTTTTAATCAAAGAATGCAGAATTCAGCACGTAAGCGTAATGTTTGTTTACACCGTTGTTGTGTGAACACACCTGTATGAGTGTGGTCCTGTATATTTGTGTGTCATAGTGTATGGTACGTATGTATGTGTAGCTACGTCTGTCCCTACTGCTGCTGCTGTTACTTCTACTACTACGGTTACCACAGCTACTACTACTACTGCTACCACCACCACTACCACTACCATCACCACCACCACCACTACCACTACTACCGGTGCTGCTGCTGCTGCTGCTGTTGATGCTTCTGATGCTGCAACTTCTACGACTACTACTACTGCTGTCGCTGCTGCTGCTGAGCTACTACCACTACTGCTGCTGTTGCTACTACCCCTACTACTACAACCGCTACTACTACTGCTGCTGCTGCTGCTACTACTACTACTACTACTACTACTACTACTACTACTACTACTACTACTACTACTACTACTACTACTACAGATAGTACCTTGAATGACACTCCCAGACAGCGGCCATGGTTAAATCATGCTCTCACCATTTGAGTCAGGGCAAATTACTGTTGGGTGCGGAGTGAAAGAGTTACTTCCCATGTGTACTTTTTCTTTTTGCATCAGTTATCGGATCAATGGAGCACCTACGGCGGTGAATTTTCCCGCCCCCCTTTTTTTTTCCCTAAAGACGAAATCAGCCTCTTCATTTTTTTGTTGTGCTTCACACTGTCCTCTATATCTGCCTAAAAAAAACCCCCAAAAAACCGGAAAGACAAAAGGAAAACAAGTTCCTCTACTAGCTGTTTTTTTTCCCTCCAACCAGTCTCTTACGCACCATGTATAGTCTGTATATTCTCTCACAAATGGACATATTCTTGCGATGTTAGTGTTTTGGGGTTTGATACAAAGTGTCTGGATTTATTAATGTTCTAATGTGTGGTGTGTACTGGCACTCTCACCCTGATAATGTGCTGCTTATACAAACAGAACAACAAAAAATCAAACAAAAGACATAATTATTTTCTTTTCTTTCAGGCTTTCCAGACAGAGAGAGAGAGAGAGAGAGAGAGAGAGAGAGAGAGAGAGAGAGAGAGAGACAGAGACAGAGACAGAGACAGAGACAGACACACACACACACACACACACACACACACAAATACACAGACAGATACACAGACAGACAGACGAATGAGGAATGTAGATATGATCATAATAAAAGAATGTAAATTTCAACATACATCGCTGTCGCGCCTTAATTTCTAAACATCCCTGTAATTAAAAAGAATGCAAGGACGACCCTTGGAAAGATTACAAACGTATACAGAAGAGACATAGACAGGGGTCCCTATAATCTCGGGAACAGGCTATTCCCCAAAGATACTAGCCTTTATGTATACCTTTTTATTTAGAACATAGTACAAGTAAAACATGAAATGTTCATATTCGTAAGATTACAAACTGTTGTATTCCATGAAAATGTATCATTTAAAGTGTCCATGTTCAGTGTAAAATACGTAACTCCGTTCCTGGGCCATGTTCCATTATTCCACCGAGGTGATTCAAACAGTTTCAGTAATTTCTGCGTCATGTCTTGCGGAACGATACTGGATCCTGCATTTGTTCTGGATCTGCGCAGGATCTGCACCAACATTGAAGGGATTCGTCGTAGTTTGGGTGTCATTCTGCATACAGAAAAAGAACAAAACTAACAGAGACTGGTGAAGTATTACAACCTCCTCGATGGAGGTAACAACAACAAACGCCATCAATAATGATAATAATAATGACATAAAAAACAATATCATCATATTATAGTAATGATAATGATAATGATCATCATCATCATATTATAGTAATGATAATGATGATGATGATGATCATCATCATCATCATATCATAGTAATAATAACGATAATGATAATATAATAACAGTAATTATAGTAAAAATAATGATAACATTAATGATAACGATGATGCTGATGATAATGGTATGATAACGACGACGACGTTGACGATGATTATCATCATCACAATAAATAATGATGGTGATCATTATTATTATCGTCATCGTTGTGATGATGATGATAATGCTAAAACGCAAATCATTCTAGGATCTAACAGAAAACGACAAACAACAATACCACAATTACCACCACCATCACCACCACCACCAAGAACACTGATAATACCAACACCAGCACCAGTAGTTGTTCAACACACCATACCACTATGTAGTCACTCGTCAGAGGCTGAGCACGATTCAGGTTCGGTCGAGTTGCCACGCTAAGTGGCTGAACGTGTTCACTTAATTTCAGCATCCGCGAGAGAAACACCAGCACGTGACAATGAGTCTCTCCGCCCATAGAGAGAATGTATGGGGGCTTTCTGGTCTCCCCTGCTCCCTATTTCAGTCCGCTTCCACTTTCTGTTTGCTGATCAAAATGGTCTGTAAACGGCGAGGATTGTCCCATTTTCTCCACCCCACACCCCCCCCCGTCCTTTCTGTTTTTCTTTTTTTTCCAGTTTGGGTTGGAACGTGTTATGATTTGAGGTTGACTAACGTTTATATAACCGATGTGTTCTGGTGTGATGTGATGGTGAAGTGTGTAGTGTGGTGAGGTGTGGTGTGGTGTTGTGTGTGATGTGGTGTGGTGTGGTGGTGGTGGTGGTGGTGTGTGTGTGTGTGTGTGTGTGAAATGTGTGTGTGTGTGTGAGTGTGTGTGTGTGTGTGTGTGTGTGTGTGTGTGTGTGTGTGTGTGTGTGTATTGTAATATGTGGTGTGTGTGTGTGTGTGTGTGTGTGTGTGTGTGTGTGTGTGTGTGTAATATGTGTGTGTGTGTGTGTGTGTGTGTGTGTGTGTGTGTGTGTGTGTGTGTGTGTGTGTGTGCGAATGAGCACGTGTTTATGCGTGTACCTGTGCGTGTATCTTTGTATGTGTGTCTGTGTTTGTTTGTTTGTGTAGTGTGTGTGTGTGAGTGAGTGTGTGTGTGTGTGTCTCTCTCTCTCTGTGTGTGTGTGTGTGTGTGTGTGTGTGTGTGTGTGTGTGTGTGTGTGTGTGTGTGTGTGTGTGTGCGAGTGAGCACATGTTTGTGTGTGTATCTGTGCGTGCATCTTTGTATGTGTGTCTGTGTTTGTTTGTTTGCGTGCGTGTTTGAGTTCGGTCGCACTGTGTGTGTGTGTGTGTGTGTGTGTGTGTGTGTGTGTGTGTGTGTGTGTGTGTGTGTGTGTGCGCGCGCGCGCGCGCCGGTATATGTGTTTGTGTCATGCATAAAACTAATATAGTGTGTTATTTTCTTCTATAGATTTTCTTCACGTACCCCTCAGCTCACTCAGCCCCCAGTCTCCCTGGCCTCTGCCGTAATAGCAATGTTTTGTTATGGTTCCACCATCCACCCCACCGTCATTTATCCACCCCTTCTCCCTGGCGCTCTTCTATCGCCTCCTGCTCCCTCTCTCTCTCTCTCTCTCAGTCTCTCTCTCTCTCTAGTGTTTACGCAACATAAAGAAATTGAGGAAAAAAATCTGTGTTGCAAAAAACAAACAAACAAGAAAAAAACAAACAAACAAACCTAACCAAACAAACAAACAACAACAAAAAAACAGAAAAATATCTTCTTCTGTCATGACATTTACCTCACGCATGATTAAGTCACGTACTTGACCGCTGTTAAAATGCAGAACAGAAAACCCTCCTATTGCCCCGTTCACCGCTCACCAGTTTCCATTGATACTAGAACTCGTCAGCTACCTTGATCGATGATGCAAGAATTACCTGTTTTGGGGTCATTTGACATGTCTTTGTCACTCCTTTACTCCCTCAAGTCGCTCCAGTATTTCCCTTCACCTCATTTCCTACTTACTTAAAAAAAAAGTATATATATATATATATATTTTGAATTATAAACAAACTTGCTCTTATGTCTCAGATTGTAGAAATAGGGGGCTGATAAGCCTTCATATCTGCAGTGACAGATGATTCTGCCTACTGACAGTATGTGCTTGAGTGGGTGAATGGGGAATAATAAATGCTTCTCAAAATGAACCTTCAGTAAGCTTATAGTCTCCGAAGCGGGAAGACCATCTCCAATGGGAAGGAAGCTCACTAACATATAACTCCTGGTCAGATACTGATACTTCGAAACCTGATTGTTTTCTTCTCAGTGACCCCCAGTCATTGCAACACCAAGCTGCTCTGTAAGCTGCTGGAATGGTGCTCGGTGCTTATCCTTGGAATTTATTGTTTTATTGTAATTTAGTCCCTTGCGGATTCATTCCAAGAACTGCCCTCAGCACTTGTGTCTTAAGAGGTTATCTTTTTATAGATTTTTATTCTACTTTTTTCACAAGAAAATGTAGCTTGTTTTGCTCTTTCATGATTTTCTTTTGCTTCTGAAGTGGCACCTTGGTTGGTTTTTTTTGAAACTCACCAGCCTTTTTCTGGTATAGCATTCTTCTTAAAACCGAAAAGGCAGAGGAGTCAAATTACCACTTTCGTGGTCACTGAGGAGAAACAATCAGATTTCGAAATATTGGTATCTGACCAGGAGTTATATGTTAGTGAGCTTCCTCCCCATTGGAGATGGTCTCCCGCTTCGGAGACTATAAGCTTGCTGAAGGTTCATTTTGAGAAGCATTTATTATTCCCCATTCACCCACTCAAGCACATACTGTCAGTTAGGCAGAATCATCTACCACTGCAGATATGAAGGCTTATCACCCCCTATTTCTACAATCTGAGACATAAGAGCAAGCTTTGTTTATAATTCAATATTTCTTGCAGTCATTGCAACACCAAGCTGCTCTGTAAGTTGCTGGAATGGTGCTCGGTACTTATCCTTGGAATTTATTGTTTATTGTAATTTAGTCCCTTGCGGATTCATTCCAAGAACTGGCCCTCAGCACTTGTGTCTTAGAGGTTTTCTACTTTTTCACAAGAAAATGTAGCTTGTTTTGCTCTTTCATGATTTTCTTTTGCTTCTTAGGTGGCACACCTTTGGTTGTTTTTTTTGAAAAACTCAACAAACATACTACGGTATTGCACACCAGCCTTTTTCTGGTATAGCATTCTTCTTAAAACGAAAAGGCAGAGGAGTCAAATTACCACTTTCCGCGGTCACTGAGGAGAAACAATCAGGTTTCGAAATATCGGTATCTGACCAGGAGTTATATGTTAGTGAGCTTCCTCCCCATTGGAGATGGTCTCCCGCTTTCAGGAGACTATAAGCTTGCTGAAGGTTCATTTTGAGAAGCATTTATTATTCCCCATTCACCCACTCAAGCACATACTGTCAGTTAGG
>JADBJO010001738.1:506124-516124 GCA_016801955.1 Conus betulinus
CTTATTGCCATGGGAAAGGGTGGGTAAACGGTTCGTAATACCGGCAACGATGCAGACAATATCAATAATAACTACTAACAACTGAATATTTGTATATTAATTTCAAACATTTGAAAGCACTCGCTTTATTTATTATATGCACACTTATACAACCACACTCTGATAAAAAAAAATCCACTACAGCTTGAATGCGACTGATCTCCCGATTTTCTTGTTCATATCTGCTTTGTAGTCCACCAACTAGGTGAAACTAACGATAGTTTCAATAGATAAAAGTTTTGCCAAAGAAATGGAATAAAAACGCACAACAGACGTGCAGCCATAAATCTAATGAATGGAGCATTATATAAACAAATTCTGGAAACTTTTAGAAGCTTCATGCACTTTGTAGATAGACCTGGAACGCGAAATAAACTTCCCGAAGTATTCCCGTCGACTGTGTGCACGTCGTCTGGTAAACGAATGTCTCCTTGAAGAGAATACATCCTAAGCAAACACACATATATATAGAGCTGAATCATCCAACAATACTAAATAATTCCATTTCGTGATCTGTGACAATGTTTCCAAAAATCTTTCGGTCAATTTACTTTTCATTATAGCCTATGCAGTTTACCGTCCCAAATTATTGCCCTTTTATTTTCAACGAACGTCTGTCCATTTCATTTTTTTTTTTTGCGACTGTCCAGTTATTTTACTTTCTGCGAATATTCACCATTTTTTCTTTAGCCAACCGTCAAGCCATTTTACTTTATATGCTTATCACATCATCATACTTTTCATCACTTTTCCACAAACGTTCAGCCAGTTCACGTTCCAGAAATATTCAGTCATTTTGCTTTCAGCAAACATCCTCATTCCCAGCCATTTTACTTTCCTCGGACGTCCAGCGTTTTGACTTTCAAGGGACGCCCAGCTAATTAACTTGCCTTGAAGTGCAGCCATTTAACTCCCTTTGAAGTCCAGCAATTTAATCGTCCACAAACATTCAGCCATTACGCTTTAAATGAACGTGCAACCACTTGAAATTCCATGAACGTCTACCTACATGACTCTTCATGTACGTTCATTTTTTTTTTTTTTTTTTTAATGAACAGCCGCCATTTTGCTATTGAAGAAAGTGCAGCCAGTTGACATTCAATGAACGTGCAGCTATATCACCTCTCAAAAACGTGCCGCCATTTCATTTCCCACGATCATCCAGCCATTTTCTTATGTATATCAACGTGCAACCATTCCACCAACGTGCAGTTTTTGGTATCCGATTTAAATGCAGCTACTTTGTTTTTTCATGAACATGCGGTTGTTTCATTGTCCAAGAATGTCCAGCGACTTAATATGTCAAAAAAGCATCTTTATTTCACTTTCCAAGAACATTCAGCCATTTCACTTCACTGTCCAGTAACGTTTGATTATTTCTGTTTCCAAGAATGTTTAATCATTTTACATTCCTTAAACTCCAGCCATTTCACTTCCAAAGAAAATCCAATCATCTGATTTGCCATCAACTACTGGCTGTTCTGTCCAAGATCCTCCGGTCATTTCATTTCCGTCAACGTTCAGCCATTTCATTATTCGAGAACTTGCAGCCACATTGTCTCGAAGAATCTTCAGACATTTCGCTTTCCATAAGTGTACAACTTTTTTTCACTGTCAAAGGACCTCCAGTCACTTCGTTCTCCTTCTACGTTCAGCCATTTCACTTTCCATGAATATACATCCATTTTACTGACTACAACTAGAATATGCATATAGTTCGTATTCTGTGAACGGGCAATCTTTTCACTCTCCAATATTATACCGCCATTGTACTTTCAAAAAAGTACAATCCTTTGACTTTGAAAGGTCATGCAGCCATTTTGCTGTCCACAATCATGGAAACCATTTCACTTTTAATTAAAGTTCTGCCAGTTCATATCTAGGAATGGGTTTTTTAACTTTCTCTTTCCAGAAAGTGCAGGCATCTTATTTCTATTAATATCCACCCACTTTACTTCCCAAGAAACTGCAGCCAATTCAACGTTCTACAAATGTGCATCCACTTCACTGTGCAAGGATGCACGGCCATTTCTACATTCCAAGAATATGCACTCATTTTAATTTCCTTCAACATTCAGCCATTTTTCATTTTCTAAGAACGTTAAACTTTTCAGGTCTGAAAAGATAAACAGCCATCTTTCTTCACGTCAACACCAGGTTATTACGCTTTCACAAACATGTTGAAATGTTTACTCCCCGTGAAAGTGCAGCAACTGCAGTTTCCCAGAATGTCCATTTATTTCACTTTCCAAGACCGTTCAACTGTTCTGCTTTCCAAACATTCACAAACCACCACACCGAAGACGTGCTACCATACCACTTTTCGAGGTCATGCAGTCATTTTGCTTTCCAAGAACATTTATTCTGTTTTACGTTCCACGAACATTGCCGCCACTTCAATTTCCATAAGATTTCAGCTGGTTTCGCTTTCGAAGAGCGAACAGCCGTTCTATTTTTCATAAAAGTCCGGCCATTTCTTTTCACAATGAATTATTCAAGAACTTCCATTCGTTTCACTTTCATCAACGTGAAATCATTTCAGTATCCAGATGAAAAAAAAAAGTTGTATAGCCACTTCACTTTCCATGACAGTGCAGCCACTTCACGTTCCACACACTGTAACCCTTTCACTTCTCATTAGCGTCCAACAAATTTTACTTCTCAAGAACGAGCAGCCATTTTTTTTTTGCCAGAAATTTTCTTACCATTTTATTTTTCATCAAAATCAGCCATTTCACTATTCATCTACATTCATCTGTTTTACCTTCCCCGGCCGAGCGGCTATATTATTACTAAGAACGCTCAGATGTATGACTTTCAAAGAATGTGATGCAGGTAATTCTTTCTTTTCTTCTTTCCTTTTTCAAAGAACGTTAATCATTTCATAGACACAAACGTCAGACATTTTGGTTGATAACTACGAGCAAGTGATCCAATCCATTTCAGTGCGACTTATATGCTTCGTTAACTTAATGGGAAAGCACTGAATTAGCGATAAAAGTTGGAAGTTTGACCTCCTTTCTTTCTTTCCACCGTTCTACCGATCCCTCCACCCCAACCCCACATCTCACCCCTCTAACCCACCCCACCAGCGCCGAACAAGAAACATTGCTTTCTTCGGAATGTGTTATACTGGTGGAGTCAGAATGATGTTAGTATAGCCCTCGACCCCTACTATCCTTGTATGATTATCCATGTCTGCCTGGTGTAGGACAACTGTAGTACAATTGTACATATGGATCATAGATCTCTGTTGGGGCCTAAGATTCATGATGAATCACAATTGATTTGGCAAATTCTAAAACAGACAGGTCGAGTTTGTGGGATGGGTTAGGGTGTTGTTTTGTTTTATTTTGGTTTAACAAATCGTTTTAGTGAACACGTAAACGTACATGATGTCAAATTACTAGTTCTGAAACAAACAGCTATAATAGGGTTACGAGGGTTACCGTAACTTCTGAATTTAAACAGCTATAAAGTTACAATAGTTTACATTAAACGTATTAAAAGCACACAGAATATCAGGTTATTTAAAAATTAAAGAATAAACGGGAACGCAATTACAACTGCGTTAAACGAATTCGCTAACTATAACGGGAACAACAGTTACAACTGCGGTAAAACGAATTGTGCTGACCACGTGACATGTTTACCAATATATAAACAAATTTCTTTCATTTCTGAAATACAGAACGATGAACATTACGACGTTATGATAAATGTGTCAAGATAATGCGTAATTGTGGTTGCAAACCACAAGAAGTTTTGTGAACAATATGCCCAAAAATGAAATTGCTTTTAAAAGGGATTATCCATAGTCGGGAGCGGTGTTTTTTTTTTTTTCCTTTTGTTTTTTTTTTTTTTAACACAGTACTGGGTATTTGGGGTCCTGTTAGTGTTCACCCAGGCCGATCCAGATATAGAGCACGTGCGCAGAAGTCGTACTGTGTGTGTAGTTGTCCCTGATCTCCCAATTGTTTGTAAATGTCCTGTAGTCAGCCTCTCCGCCTTGTCATTTGTGATGGGCGGTGACACAACCTCATTATAATCCAACTGGTCCCAGCACAACGCGTTATTGGCACACCGGTCATTGTAGCACTGTTTGCACGAAGGTGCAGGCTAAAGTATGAAAGGGGACACATGACCCCCCCCAAAAAAAAAACTGGGAAAAATCAGGGAGGAAACGTTGACATTAGTTTTTGTTCTTTTCTCTTTCCTATGACGTTTCAGGCTGCTAGTCACCTTGACCAATGGCCGTCAAAATCTGAGAGTGGCGAAAATGTCAGATGCCCAAGGGACTTGAACACCCACTGAAATATTGTGTCTTTTTCCATTTTTTGTGCAAAGCACTTGGCACGCAGTGGTGTTTTAAACAGCCTCCGTTAGGAGGCGTACTGGAACATTTTGGCACACACAAACCTGGTGCGGTTGCAAGCATAAGGAGTGGTGTTTAAATAGTCCATCCCAATCAGCGCGTTCCTGAGAGAGTCCGGGTGAGTAGATGCCATTAGTAAGTGTGGTGTGTGCTCCATCATTGTTGACCTAAGGATAACATATATTAGCACCGCTGAGTGCTTCCATTGGAATAGCAGACAATTTTCTGTCGAATTAAAGGTGGATAAATGAGTTGACTAGGGTTTTTTCTTTTTTAGACTGTGTAGAGAGAATAAAACATGATAGAAAGTCCGGAGGGGCACAGCAGGTACCACCTTTTAGTTCTTTTTTTTACCTTTCATTTTTGATTGCTCCGATCTAATTCGGTCGTTCTTTCTAATCATAGATCAAATTCATGCCAGTTTTGAGTTTTGAATTTTTCAGTCATATTTTCATTCCTTTTGTATACGACAAACGTGGGACTGGCTCATCTAATACTACCGAATCAATCTTAACACCGACTGTTGATTTTCCCGGCTTGTTTTTGTCCTTTTTTTTATTTGGAATTTTTTTCATTAATGCATGATGTTGGTTACCGTTATTTCATAAACGAACTGCAGTTTGCTTGTTATTTGAAATAATCATATGTACTATTCGTAACCATGCATTTTTTTTGTCTGTACTACCTACTCCAGAATCATATGTAAATAAACTATTAGCTATGAAATCTTTCGCTTTTTTATCAACTAGTTCACCACCTCAGGTTTTTTTTTCACCCTATCTACCCAGTGAAGCGTTAGTCATTTTCTATTCTTGTTTTCATTTACTCGACGTCCGCTGTTCTTCTTTTATTACAGAACCTGTCTTTAGTTTATGCAGGCACATGTTTAACGAATTATTCGCCCTACATTTGGTGATCAGTCCACACCAGCAAGACTTCTTTGGGTCTGCGGTCTAGGATTTGTTTCTGCTCCAGGAAGTCATTCCTTGGTGGAAGGACATGATCTTCTGGTAAATTTTGCTCCTGAATTTCGTGAAATGTGCAGCACTTCAAAGGACGATTACAACCTCGCTGTGGGCCTGGATTAGATGTTCATGGTGCCATTTGCCCCTTTAGAGAAGAGGAATTCGCTAGTCAGTTTGCCCACGACAGAAGGAAACGCCATAGGTCAATGCACTGACCGCTACATGTGTTTACTCGCATATTTTAGAGAAAGTACTGTTATCTGATCATAGTCTGCTCGTAATCCCGATGTTCGGTTAAAATCAAAGTATTTGTTGCCTGGTTCTCTACATATTCTCTAAAAGACGGCAGGAAGCCCTGTCCTTTATCTGATGTTACTGTCTTCCTTCACCTCTCTGTCTCCGTCTTCTTTGTCCCCCTGGTACAATGTTCTGCAGGTTTATTGTTGTTGGGAGAGCAACGTACAGCTATATTTTTTTTAAAATCACGAAAATGAAAGATCCGAAACGGATTTTTGTGTGTTTCATACCGGTCTTAAGAAAGTACTTCATAATGAAACTGTACAAGAAGCTGTGCGACCTATCCTAAGGCAGGTCATGGAGAGAAATCACTTTTTTATTACTCATTTCTTCCGTTGTCAAAGCGGCTGACGAAGGGACCACGCTGCCAACCTTGCAGTGAGGCCTTCATTGCTACTGGTAAGCATTTTATTCAATTTTCTTTTGTATTTCAAGGTGTTTTATGATATCCAACATTTTAGCCTATCACAATCTACTTGGAGTCAGCAGAGGGAGCTGCTTTGGATAGGGTTAACATTCATTTTGAACGGGAGCCAATGAATAGAAAAATGGAATTTGCATAGGTATTCAACAGAGATCTTGGTTTCATGATAGAACTTTTTGGGGTTCCATGATTCACACGAACTATCATGCCTCTCCTCTCTCTCTCATCTCTCTCCTCGCCTCCTCCTCCTCTTTCTCTCTCTCTCGCTATCTCGCCATTGCTTAATAGGCCATGGTCTTACCGGGGGGGGGGGACCACCATGACAGTACACAAGAGGGAATATGAGCAGGATACTAAGAAAAAGAATAATCCAGCCTTCCCTACACGACCTGTGTTCTGTCTTCTGTCTCCACATCTGGACACATAATTCCGCGAGTAACCATTTCCCACCCTTAATTCCAGCACAAATTTTGTTGCTGCCTAACCTACAAATAAAATGGAAGTATACGAAAAGAAAGGAGAGGTCAGCCTACGCAGTCATTGCGTGATTAACACGATTCCCGTGTTGCTTTCAGATGAGGAAAGGCGACAGTGGAAAAGCAATTGTCTTCATTTGTGATGGTTGGGTTGCTCGTGTCACCTGCAAAAGATTTCTGCTGCGTGACTGGGCTGATAAAAAGGGTTGCCAGGCAGAGCAAATAGAGTTGTTCATGAAATACTGGCACAGGTATAACTGAAATCCCCCCAAGGGTGGAAAGTCGGCTGCTAAATTGCCAATTTAAACAGTCCAGATCTCTTTTTGCTCGATCTAATTAACACAAACTTTTCAGAGGTATATCAGTATAGGGACCACGACGAAGCGCTGAACACATGGTATTATGCGTTCCTTGCGGTATTAAAAGAAAAGAGTAAAACTCACAGACAAACCTCCATGGTTAAATGAAGAAATTAACGCAGCTAGAAATAGCCATGAATATTTACTTCAGCAAACTGGAAATGATAAAAAACTTCAAGAAACAGCAGAATAAAGTAAACTCAATGAAAAGAGCTGCTGAAAAAAAAAAATACTTTAGCGAATTAATCGCTTCTAAATCTAACACTAATCTATACGGAAAGCAGTAAATCAACTATCAGGAAAAAACGAAGCATCTTCAAACACTTCATCTACAAACCTGTCAAACGACAAATTGAACAATTACTTCTCAACAGTTTTCTGATTCGACTTTCTGTTACTTAAAGATTTTTGTGTGTTGAAAAATGTAAATTTTTTTCTTAATTTTAAATTCATAAGTGTGCATGAAGTATACCATGAATTATGTCCCTTAAGTCAGTCTAAATCTCGCGGATTGGATGATTCAGACAATCGAATACTTTAGACGGCAGCACCGATCATTGCAGAACATTTAGCCTATATTTATATTTGTGTATTGAAAAATGTCATTTTCCTCAAGCTTTTAAGGATGCCAAGGTAATTCCTTTTTAAAATCTGGTGACCCAAATGATGCTTCAAACTACTGGCCCATATCAATTTTATCTGTTCTGTCAAAACCATTAGAAAAGCATTTAAAGAAAAATGATTCAGTCCCATTTTGATGAATATATATAATTTGTTTCATCCAGACCAAATTGGTTTCAGAAAAAAAAAAATCATTCTTGTCACACTGCAGTCTCAAACCTAGTAGAATAATGGCACATAAATATTAATAACGACCTTTTTACTGGGGCAGTATTTGTTGACTTTGCTAAGATAGTTGATACCATTGACCACAATCTCCTTATTAAAAAATGAAATTAGATTGTTTATCACAAGATGCAATAAATCTGATTTCATCCTTTCTAACCAGCAGACAACCATTAGTTTTCCAGGATTGTAAAAAAAAAAAAATCATCTTTTCAACCTGTAAACTATGGTGTCCCCCAAGGGTCAGTCCTAGGACTAGTTTTATTTTCTGTCTATATAAACGGTCTTCCGTTAAACGTCTCATCTGACTGTGAACTATTTGCAGATGATAATACAATGCATAACAAAAACAAAAACACAGCCTCAGTGCTTGCAGATATACAAAACGACCTTACAAAACTGGAAACATGGAGTAAACTAAATTGTATGGCTCTACATCCAAAGAAATCTTAGTTAATGATTATTACCACTAGACAAAAACGCCAAAACTTCAAAACTGACTTAAGCAAAATAAAAAATAAACGACAGTGTTATAGAAGAGGTTTGACTCTCACAAACTGCTTGGTCTAACAATTGACAACAATCTTTCCTGGTCAGTACACATTTCTGCACTCGCGCGTAAACTTTCTAAAAAAAAATTATTTCAGTTTAACAGAATAAAACACATTTCTCGATCAACACACTAGAAAATTATTTTTCCATACATATTTAAAACCAGATTTCGACTATGCATCTACAATATGGGATATGGGTAGTAAAAACTGTCTTAAACCCTTAGAAAGCATTTGCAGGCGTTCTATCAAACTTACACTTCTAAAATCATCTTCCCTACTAATTCATGACAACAAAACATTACATATTCTTCCGTTTCAGTTGAGATGTCAATTCAATAAATCTGTATTTTTCTACAAAATAGTTAATGAACTTGCTCCATCACATCTCTACGAAAAGCTCCGAAAGACTAAACTACGGGACAAAGAGAGAATACAACTTCCCCGTCCTAGAACTGATCTGTATATGACTTTTTCTTATATACTCAGGCGGTAAACAATGGAACGAAATTCCTGATGGCATTAAAAAAAGAATTCCCTGGCATCATTCAAAAGCTGCTACCAAGATTACTTATTCAAGCTATTTAAATTATAATTCCATTGTTTATTGTTCATGTAAATGGTATATATTTGCGATGTATTCAAATTACCCAGATGATGACCTCCTCTCTCTCTCTCTCTCTCTGCGTCTCTCTCTCTCTCTCTCTCTCTCTCTCTCTCTCTCTCTCTCTCTCTCTCTCTCTCTGTGTTTCAGTTGTACTTATATGTACAAAATAGGTAAGTGTACATGTATGTATGTACACACACACACACACACACACACACACACACACACACACACACACACATATATATATGTATATATATATATATATATATATATATATATATATATATATATATATATATATATATCTACCTTACCTGCTGGCACTCAGGGAGGATGTCATATGCTGACGAAGGCAAATAAAGCCGAAAATGTCATTTACAACCACGACAGCTTGTTGTCCTTGTGTCTTTTTTCTTTTGGATATATATATATATATATATATATATATATATATATATATATATATATATATATATATATATATATATATATCTGGATATATATATATATATATATATATATATATATATATATATATATATATATAGATAGATAGATAGATAGATAGATAGATAGATAGATATAGATAGATGTATTCTTTTTCGAACCCTGGCGGTCGGAACACCACAGAATTATGGACTGTGGTGTGTCTCTATCTGATGCCAAGAGCACAGACACAATCAGCCGTGTCTCCCTGATGAGTCCGATCCAGCGGACGAAAGGCCTCGGAGCAGGCGACACATATAGATCTGTCTTCGGGAGGGATTGCGATAGTTTCTTCATGCAGCTAGTGAAGGGGGTTTTCATATTTATGATATACATTTTCCCATTTATTTCATTTTCAATTTTTTTTCCCTCTCAATTTTAATCTTTGCCAAGTCACTACTATAATGATGGACGAATTGTTAACCTGCACTTGTTTTCCCCCACTACTTAATTGTTCAGCAGTGTATATATATATATATATATATATATATATATATATATATATATATATATATATATATATATATATATATATATATATATTTAGTTTAGTTAGTTAGTTAGTTAGTCAG
>JADBJO010001738.1:526124-534984 GCA_016801955.1 Conus betulinus
AAGACTGCCAGTCTCCTTTCACGAAATCAGCACATCAGGCAAGACGATGTCAAGGCAAGTGGTTGAAAACATACCCTTGGCTGGCGTATTCTCCTTCCGAAAATGGCTTGTACTGTAGGCACTTAGCGTTTTTTGCTGGGTCAGAAGACACTTCACTTGGGACAGTTGGTGACTTCTCCATTCAGCAATTGGAAGAAAGAAAGTTCAAAGAACATTCTGCATGAAGGTATCCAGATGCAATGAAAAAATAGCGTTTTCTGCAAACAATGAGAAAACCAGAAACAGGAGTGGACAACATGCTGAGTGGACAGTCTGCTGAACGCGTCACATTCAATCGCAATGTCCTCACAAGTATCACTGAAACAGTTTTGCTGTGTGGCGCCAGGGATTTGCGTTGTGAGGAACAAGAGATGATGTCGTCTTAAATGACGACGAAAACAGAAGCAATTTCAACGCCCTACTCCAGTTCCGGATAGACGCAGGAGACCAGGTGCTCAGAGAGCACCTGACATCATGTGATCCAGGTGTCAGGTACGTGTCAAAGACAACCCCAAACCGGATCATAAACATCATTGAAGTACAAATAAGGGCTGGTCTTCTTGAAGACATTAAGGAAGCGAAATTCTTCAGTGTCTTTGCTGACGAAGTAACCGACGTCAGCAATTGGGGACAGTTGTCTATTGTACTACGATTCGTGGATTCCAGTGACAACATCAGAGAAGAATTCTTGAAGTTTGTTGCTTGCCACAATATCACTGGAGAGACCCTGGCCAACAATATCCTCATGTGTCAGCCGGAATGGAGTCTGGATGTAAAGATTCTGAGAGGCCAAGGCTATGACGTGCGGCTAACATGACCGGTAAATTTGAGAGAGTACAAGCACGTATACGCCAAGCAAATGAAAAGCATTATACATGTGCATTGTGCCAGCCGTTGTCCAAACCTCTGCGTGTTGAAAGCCTGCAGCATTCCGCAAATAATGACTATGTTCAGTGGTTTGAATGAGGCCTCCCTCCTCTTCCTGTCATCACCAAAGCGGCAACGAGAGTTTGAAGAGGTGATTCACAACGCGCCATGCCCAAAGAAGAACAGAGGACTAAACTGGTTGACCTCAGCAGAACCAGGCGGGTCGAGCGGCTTACGGCACTGGACACATTCGCCGACTTGTATCACCCAGCATTGCCCTCGGGCAGATGGCGGGGGAGGGGACAGACATATGGAATGCCGACACTGTGACGCGCGCTGCTGGACTGCTACACACTCTGAAAAGCAGCAGCTTCATCATCTCATTTGTGACCGCCAAAAACGACCTGTGCTACATAAAAGGACCAATGGTGCAGCTGCAGAAGAAGTCATATGGCATCGCATCAGCCTACCACGAGATCGCAGAGGTGACCTTGTGTGTAGAAGGGCTGCCGAAAACGGCTGTTGTAACATTTCATGTCTGGTACTTACAAGCGTCTGATCTTGCCACAGCTGCTGGTGTGACCATGGATGCTCCACGACAATGCCAACAGCAAACACTGCGTGATAACCTGCCAGCAGACACGCCGCGTGAGTTTTACAGGAGGTCAGTAGGAATTCCCTTTTGGACTTTCTTCTGTCGCAGTTACAGTCCCGCTTCAGCCACGCCCACTTTCAGCCCTCTTCATGATAAGATGAAGTCCTTCAAGCTTCCGTTGACTTTGTCAAGTGTTTTTAATCCCAGTTATGAGAACGGTTGGAGCCTGGCAATGTTGGCTGTTACTCTTATTAAATCTCATCCACTTGGAAGATATTTTTAACTCTTCCACCGACCCACCCTCTCCTCACTGCCTCCCTCCCCCCTAACAGTTTTTTTTTTGTTTGTTGTGTTTTGTTTGTTTGTTTTTGTTTTTTTATTTTTAAAACCAATTCGCGAATTTTTGAAATGTTAAAATCTTATTCTAGGCATATTCCATTTCAGTATGGTTCGGCGTCTAATTTGCACGTAGAGCAAGGCTTTTTCATTCATCCCCCCCCCCCCCCCCCCCCCCCCCCCCCCCCCCCTCTCCCTCCCTCTTCTCCCCCTTCCCCAATCCATATACACCCATAAGCTGTTCGACTCTTACGAGTAATATGTCAGCCAGTTCCATACTTTAATGATCCTTGACTACCATGTATTGGATAATGATCCTTGACTACCATGTATTGGATATACATGTAGTCACACAGATTTGGTGTTTCTGAATACCGGTATATATGGGCTCTAGTGTGTGTGTGTGTGTGTGTGTGTGTGTGTGTGTGTGTAAATCATCTCGTCTATAGGCTTATTGCTTTGATGTTTGGACGAACGAACGAATGAACGAAGTTTAATGCTCTTAGGCTGTAAAGCCCATTAAGCAAATCGGCGGGATGTACAACAACAAAACGCGACTCAATTTCGATTTTATTAACATGGAAACCACAGCAATCCTTTTTTTTTTTCACTTTGCAGGACAAATTAAGACACTTTCCTCTTATGAGACATGTGTCCCCAGGTCTTCCTTCTTGGACAGCGTAAACGCCAGAAAAATGCGATCGTCTTCCGAACACGATCGCAGGAATATTCTTGAACGACGTCGTCTTCCGATTCACACAATATTCTTGCAGTCGTCTGACTTACAGCAGCACACTTACATCATCCGTTTGATGGAACACATCCTTCCGAAATACTTTTTGTCTATAGCTTGCTCCAGACTTGTGTCGATGTCCGACAGGTGGATTTCTGGGCCCCTGCTGTTACACTCCGACAGATCGGAATGCAAACACCGAGCGTATCCTGAATGGGCGTGGATGTGTATGTGCGTGCGCGCGTATGTGTGCGTGTATGCGTGTGTTTATGAGAGTGAAAGCATGTGTGTACGAGTGCTCGAGTGTGTGTGTGTGTGTGTGTGTGTGTGTGTGTGTGTGTGTGTGTGTGTGTGTGCGCGCGCGCGTGCGCGTGCGCGTGTGTGTGTGGGCATGTGTATGTCTGTGTGTGAGGGTTTAAGTTTGAGTGTATGTGAGGGTATGAGTGTGTTCGTATGAGATGCGTGTATTTGTGTATTTATGTAAGTGCGTACGTTTGTGTGGTGTGCTCGCGGGCACGCGCGCCCGTATGTATGTGTGTATGTGCGTGAGTACGCACGCGCGCGCTTGTGTGTGTGCGCTTGTGTGTGTATGTGTATGTGTGCGCGCGTATTTTTGTGTGTTAATTATACTTCTCTGCTTTGAATGAAAAACGTTGGTATTCTGTTCATAATGTTTTCTAAATGTCAGTACAACTTTGAGTTAATCTGACAATAAATTGGTTTCAGTCAGTCAGTGTGTGTGTGTGTGTGTGTGTGTGTGTGTGTGTGTGTGTGTGTGTGTGTGTGTGTGTGTGTGAGAGAGAGAGAGAGAGAGAGAGAGAGAGAGAGAGAGAGAGAGAGAGAGAGAGTGTGTGTGTGTGTGTGTGAGAGAGAGAGAGAGAGAGAGAGAGAGAGAGAGAGAGAGAGAGAGAGAGAGATTTAGAGGATTTTATCATGAAATAGGTTAATTGCAGACAATCTCGAGAAGTGATAGTTTCTCTGTATTTACAGGCTTTGTAGTAGCCCCACCCAACCTCCTCCTAAAACAGATTTGCTGTCTACGATATTTAGGCGTCATAAAACTTTTTTCGGGCTCATGTGTGCAAAGAACAAAATAACTGTAATTTGCTTTGTCCTGTGGGACATGTTATCACAACAATCTAAAATAAATTTCAGATTCCCGTGATTGTCTGTAGAATGGACAAATCACATCACATGTTTGATATCTGAAGTAAGGGTTTGCTTATTCGAATTTTTCGCATGATCTCTGCTCCCACCCCCAGCCCCATATTCCCCCTTCCCCTCTTGTCACCAACGCTGTCCTCTAACCCTTCCACCAAATGCACACCTATGCAGAGAGAGAGAGAGAGAGAGAGAGAGAGAGAGAGAGAGAGAGAGACGTTTATTTGTTCTCTGCCAACTGCAGGGTAAAAAAGGAAGGTGTGACATAGGCCACGTGTTCCATAGTGAACAGTCCGGTAGTTCCCTCACGGCTGAGAACAAGAAGGATCCTGACAATCATTGGGGACGTTGTCCAAATCCAAAGTGACTTAATTTAATTGTATTTCCCTCGTTTTCTGAATGCTTGGAAGCTGCTTCACGTGTGAACTCATCTCACTACATTCTTTAATCTGCTGAACGGCATGTCTTGAACCTGGCATCGTTAGCCAATGGGCGGCCCGACGATTCGTGCAAACACGTGACGATGGCCGCCATGACACACGGACAGCGACTGAAAGCTGGTCAGCACTAGAGCCACTAAACCTGCAGCACACAAGGCCTATGAAAGTTAGAAAGAAATAGGGACGGAAAACCAAGCACTGAAGCAAGTGAATTACACTCACAATCAATGTTGTACCAGACAACCAGTCAGTGGTGCAGTGCAACAACGCCAACCTGTGACATTTCGCCATGGCTATGTAAACTTGTAACATGCCATAAATGAAACTGCGAACGAAATGAAATATGCACAAATGACCGTTTTGACTGACATACATCATGGCCAAGATTCCATCAAGTGCAAGCCTTTGCAGAGGTAAGTTTGTTTGTTTGTTCATCTGTTTTTAAGACAGGACGATTTCCTCTCTCCTACCTTGGATGGTTATGGTAGGGTTTTGAAAGTGGGCCGCAAAATTTGTGCAGGTATTTTAAGAAAAAAAAAAAAAAATCAGGCATATTCGACGGAGAGAAAAAAGGCAGTTGAGACACCCCCAACACACTCGTTCTCTGCCCCCACCCCCTCTCTCTCTCTCTCTCTCTCTCTCTCTCTCTCTCTCTCTCTCTCTCTCTCTTTTTTCTCTCGTGTGTCACATTTAGTGTTGCTGATGGAACAAATCGAGAGGGATTTCCATTCACACCTCCTTTACTGTTTTCGTATTAGTGGAAAAACAAAACAAAACAAAACAACTTCAACAGTTCATACTAGGAAAGATTTCCTTTTGTGTGGCTCCAGTGCAAGATCTTTCTGTCAAATATTAGCCCATTTCTTTCAGTTCTCTCTCTCTCTCTCTCTCTCTCTCTCTCTCTCTCTCTCTCTCTCTCTCTCTCTCTCTCTCTCTCTCTCTGTCCATGCGTGTGTGCACGCATTTGTGTGTTTTTCTGCAACCAGATTCATATTTTACAGAGAAACAATAATACCAGAAGACAAGACCAAGTGATATCTCCCCATATAAAATCCCATTTCAGAGATATAGTCTTAAAGATTTGCTTTTGTATCCCCATCCCAACCCATCCCCCATCCCCTATCACCACCTCCCACTCTCAAAACACTGAGGACAGGTGTAAAATTTTGATGGAAAGAAGCTCTTGTACAGGAAAAATACAAAAAAAAAGTAATCTTGCTGAATTGTCTTCCACCAGAGGCAGTGTCATTTTTATGACAAGAGGCTGTTCCACAGGAAGGTAGGACAGGTCATCTTGCCGAACTGTCTTCCACCAGAGGCAGTGTCATTTTTATGACAAGAGGCTGTTCAGGAAGGTAGGACAGGTCATCTTGCTGAACTGTCTCTTCCATCAGAGGCAGTGTCATTTTGATGACAAGAAGCTGTTCCACAGGAAGGAGGACAGGTCATCTTGCTAAATGGTCCTCCACATGAAGCAGCCTCATGGCTCATGTGGAATGTTTAGATCCTGGAAACGCCACTTATCTCCTCCCCCAGCTCTCTCCCCTCCTGCCTCCTTCTCTCTCTCCTTTTTCCAAGTCATTCCTACCCCCATGCCATCATCCACAGCTCCATCTAGTTGTTCCCCTTTTCCTTCTTTCCCTACTACACACACACACACACACACACACACACTCTCTCTCTCTCTCTCTCTCTCTCTCTCTCTCTCTCTCTCTCTCTCTCTCACCAATCATCCACTTTGAATGCAGTTGTTCATATGGGTTCATTAACCCCACACCATCACCATCTCACCCTTCTCCTCCAATACCGTTTGTTTGCTTTTTTGTGTGCTAATCTCAAGTGTAAGGATGCTGTACTTTTGAGATTCTCTCGCTTTCAAACGTGAGTTCTCTATGTCATATATCCATACGATTTCACTGTATTTTGTACACATGTTTGGTTAAAATACGTTGAATGCCGATGGGGGGGGGGGGGGGGGGGGGGGGGGGGGGGGGGGGGGTCGAGACAACGAAGCCGTAGTTAAACTTGCGGTGTGTAGCCATTGTGTTGGGACGTCATGACCAAAGATAGACAACTCTCGCGAGCTTGCGCGCGCGAACTGGCATCGAGGCCAGAACGACGCTGGGACACAGGCTAGCAGAGACCACAGACTCTGAAATATCGCGGAACGAAGTGAAGTGAGAGCCTGTACCAGAGTGTTGGTAAATCAGTTTTGCATATATATAGTCTGTGTTGGAGAAATCCTTTTACGGTTGGCACGGCAAGAACTTACAGTTCTACTACAGACTGACTGACTGCGTGAACGTTTTTGATGAATGAATGCAAGGTGAGGAGCACTCAGACAGTGTATGAAATACTTAAAAAGGCGTTGTGATTTGCCTGGAATTGTCAGACCTGGTTTTACTTAGGAAGGTTCAGTACACACACCGGAACTTTTAACTGCCACTACCTAGGTGTTGGCCGCCTTTTTCCATGCTACTGACTGACAGAGTAGTACAGATCTAGTGAAAGAGTGGACCAGCACCTGATGCAATTGAAGGCTTGGGAAGAATCCTGACGAAACCTCAGTAAGGTAGAGTGTGAAAGTGCAAGTGCTTAAGTATATAAACGAACTTCTTCAAAGTGTAGGAAAAACACTCTAATGTAAAACACAAGTTGGCATCTTTTAGTTTGAGCACTTTATGAATCTTTGACGAAAGATCTTCCTTCCAATGGAATGTATTTAATTTAGTGAGGTTTGAACATAGGGACTCTAGACTTTTGTTTGCACGGGTACTTCCATTAAGTAATCCCCAACATTTGATGGAAGAAAGTACTGTCTGTCCATGATGTCTGTCTATCCTGATCCTGATTTCTCTCTCTCTCTCTCTCTCTCTCTCTCTCTCTCTCTCTCTCTCTCTGCAGCATTAAATAAAAGTGTGAAAGATTTTTGTGCACTCCCTTTGATTCTCTTCCATGAAACAAAAAACCCCCCCCCCCCCCCCCCCCCCCCCCCCCAAAAAAAAAAAAAAAAAAAAAGAAGTTTTTCCTTTGGGGGTTATATGCAAATCCTTTCTATTGAACAATGCTTCACTTCTTATGTGATTGCATACTTTTTAGTATTTTCTTCAATTCTGTTTATTTATTGTGATGACAAATTGACAAGCATTTATTTTACAACCAACTTTTCTTTTTCACAGAGAGGAGCTGGAAATTTCTTTTGTACACCACTTTCCATAAAAAAAAAAAAAAAAACTATTGTTTTCATCAAATGACAAGGATTGTTTGGTTATTGTAAAAAAAGAAAAAAAAAATTAAAAAAATTACAATAACACTGTTCTTGCATGACATGGGATCATACCATGCCATTAGATTTCAAGAAATCATGTTGACAGGAAGCTCTTATCTAAGGGGAATACAAAGGAAACATCTGTCTGCCCCCAGGCCCCCTCTACCTCCTCCCATGTCATCAACCAGTTATCACCACACACACACACACACACACACACACATCCTCCTTCCACCTACTCTGTCTACACAGCCTCTCTCTCCCTACTTCCTATCTTATCTCCATTGAATGCAGGTGATTGTTGCCATAAACAGGTGAATATTGAATGCGAAGAATCATGTACAAGCTGGCTCAGTCGATCGGATGGGCAGGAATTACAGGTAGGATGAGTCTTTCATTTAAAGCATGAAGTAATAATCCACCCCTCCTCCTTTGTCTCTGCCATTTGTGTATTAAAAATGGTGAACTGTTTGTTTCATACTTATAAGAGAAGACCAGTTTAACAGTTTGAGTTTATTTCCTGAGAAAATGTTCCTTTCTTACCATGCTTTCACTATCAATCCCACCCCACCCTATCCCCTTCTCTTGTACTTTCTACAGGCAGACATATTTCTGTAACATATATGAAGACATTTTGGTTTCATTTCAGCTGAAGAGAATAACTATTGTGTCAGGGGGGAGGCAAGGGGGGGGGGGGGGGGGGGGGAGGGGGGGGGGGACAAAAGGAACTTTTCCATTTTTTGACTAATGTGTAAGCTTACACATTACAGAGAGGGAGGGGGAGGAGAGGGTCAAAGGCAGGAAATGATCCCACATGTGGCAGAGTGGTTTGAAATTTGAATACAGTTTGGGGTGCATCTAGCTGAGCAAGATAGTCTGTCAATTTTTTGACTAAAGATCTTTACCAAGTGTGGGGAGGCAGAAATGGTAGGGAGGAGAGAGGAGTGGGAGTGAGGTCAAGACTGTCCTTCAGATGAGACTATAAACAGAGGTTCTGTGTAAGAATGCACACACATCGTGGTGTTCACACATGTACGTAAAGTCCCATCACCTACTTTTGGAAGAGAGGGCCACTTTGGCCATTGGTATGGGTAACACATATTCTGTGTGGAAAGGCTGAAGACATGAATGAAAAAGGGATGACTGACAGCCTGCAAGACTGGGGAAATGACAATGTAGTGCCAGCAGGCAGCTCTTCATCTGATCTGCCCGGATAGGCAGCTGCTAGTATAAAGGAAAGTGAGGATTGCAAAGTGTTTAGAGCTTAGTCTCAAATGGTGGATAGGAACTATGTACTAGTAATGATAATAATAATAATAATAATAATAATAATAATATAATGATGTACTATGTAGTCTTAACAGTACTCTCTGCCAATTAATGACTTTTATCCCACCTTCACTTGTGTGTTCATCAGATTG
>JADBJO010001739.1:0-15000 GCA_016801955.1 Conus betulinus
GCCGTACTACTACTGCTATACAATTACAACACAAATAACAACTACTATTACTTAATACGGCTGCTATATAATACTATATACTGCCGCTGCTGCTGCTGCTGTACTACTACAACTACTACTAGTTGCTTAATGCCAAGGGCAGGTGTTGACTGTGACGTCTTTCGTCGATGGGCCTTTGCTGTCATGAAATACGGGCTGGTACACCCATGGGGACGCTCCCGTGGAGGTTCTGTCGTGTCCAGACCGTGGCCATTACACAATGGCATCTGCCAGGGAGCAATTATGTCCCTTGAAAGTCTTAATGGAATGCTTTGCGTGTGTCTGCACCCACCTTGTGAACACAGCGCAGGATTCTAAGGGTGGCGCAGGATGCTACCAGCTGGTTGATTCGGTATTTCTCGGGACCCCACTCTCACCTTCGGGTGTATGTCTCTTCTTCTCTTCTTACTACTATACTACTACTAATACTTACTACGACTAATATACTTGTGCTGTTACCACTTCTAATGCTATGCTACCAATACTACTCCTACTGCTGCTGCTGCTGATACTACGACTATTACTACTATTATGCTGCTGCTGCTGCTATTACTACTACTACTATATTAATACTATTGCTGCTGCTGCTGCTGCTGCTGTTTCAACCCTGATACAGCCCTTTGCGGTCGGCTGGACTGTCAGCAATATCATTTTGCACTACTGCTGCTCCTGCTGCCCCTAATGCTGCTACTACATTAACTACAGGCTGGTGGTGGTGGTGAGGGGTGGGGAACGTTGGTGGTGATCGATGGCATTGGTGATGCTACCACCACTACTGCTACTACAAAAAACTACTGTACTAATACTACTAACGCTACTGCTGCTACCGCAGCTACTGCTACTAATACCCTTTGTTTCTGTGAATCTTTGAAACTGATATCTAGAACAGAAAGAAAGGAGAGCGGTTTAATGGCACGGTTTCTAAAAAAAAAAAAAAAAAAAAAAAAAAATTCCAACCTCTTTTGTTGAGCTGTTTTTTTGTTCCATTGCTCATTATTCTTTGGTTTGGTTCTTTGTGCAGTTCTCTAGACAATGCAATATATGATACAAGCAGAATAAAGACTTTTTTCAGGAAACGATTAGTTGTAAAGTAAGACGACTGAGCGGAAGGAAATCTAAACAAATCTTAAAATAAATGTTAGCGAGCCACCAAGAGAAGCGTGGATAAACGAGAGTCACAAGACAAAACACGACGCCTTTTGACCTCTTAGGTTTGCTTCAGGTAAGGCACAAACAAATAGGACAAAGAAAAATGAACAATTTTTTTTCATTAGCTTAGATCTCTTCAGCGCAAGGTAGGCAGGCGTTGAATGAAAACATAACAGGAAATCTTATCTAAACCGAGAAACTCTTTTATCGAGCAAAAAAACAACAACTAACCTGGTTCCCAGATCAATACTTTTAACATAAGGAAAAAGATCGTTTCTTATTAAACAAAAAAGTCCCTTCCGCATGTTTACATTCAAACGCCTGTCTACTTTGCGCTGAAGAGATTCTAAGCTAAGTGACACATTCGTTCATTTTCATTGTCCTATTTGTTTGTGTCTTGCCTGAAGAAAACCTAAGAGGTCGAAACGCGTCGTGTTTTTGTCTTTGTGCCTCGTTTGTCCACGTTTTCTCTTGGCGGTTCGCTAACAATTATTTTAAATTTTTTTTTCCAGAAACGTCATCAGTTATACGCTTTCAAATTCAATACTCCAATATTTTTCTTCATGACTGATACTAACGTAATTTATACGGAGAAAAAAAAAAGGGAAGTAACAAAACATTCACTGAGGGGGTGCCTTACAATGCCCATCACAGGTAGCATTGAAGCTAACATTAATTCAATCCAACAGAAAGGAATCCTGCCCAATTCACGCTGGTCACGTGCAAGTTTTGTTGAACGCGCGTGTGTAAGACATTTGGCCGTTGTGTGCGACCACGCAGGTCAGACCTTGGGTCTGTGCTGCTTGGTGCTAGTGCGTGCTTGGCGCTAATGCATAGGTCAGACAGGTCTGCTAACCCGTGGCTGTGAGCAACCCTCCGTCTATTTTCCTTCCTAACAAATTCTAATTCATCTAATCCTCACATTATTTATCCTGCGCAGTGGGTCTCGAAACTTAGAGAATAGTAGTGTAGCGTATGTGGAACTATACGCGCACGACCATGAACGTCTCTTTGATGAAACTGACACTGTTGGTACGACGACGCGCGTGGCTTTTCCACAGAAACCACCTAATCTTGCCAGTTAGCATAGCGGGAAAACGCACAGATAAGATCACTATAGGAAGAGGAAATCAACGATAATGTCTCTCTTGAATATGTGGACATTCTTGCCATTTTGTCGAAAAGGGCGACCAAATATAGGTTTCAGCGACAATCTGGGCGGCAAAATCGGGTTTCAGTCAGCCACGTTTGAGAGATGAAGTATGGTCCTCACCAATTGTAAGTGGCTGGCATTTTGAGGAATAGCGAGACTGTCCCAGCAATGTTGACCGACACAGCCAGAACCGACAACTCCGCGAAAGACAGACAATGAAAACTGTTTCCTTTTTATGTTTGAATTCAAAGTGATGGACTGCATGCGGCAATTGGAAACCACACACACTACTCCCCCCCCCCCCCCCCACAACACACACGCACGCACTGACACTCACAACCACCACACACTCACTCACACACTCAACACACACACATACCCTCACACGGGAACACCACACACACACACAACACACACCTACACACACCACACGCATACACATCACTCACACACACACACACACACACACACACACACACACACACACACGCCGAACACACACACAAACCACACACCCACATGCACCTCCCCCCCCCCCACCACCACATACACCACACCCCACGCACACACTTAAAAGAACATTACTGTTCCGCCGAACGTCATAGAAACAACAAATTACAAGACAAAAATCCGGAACGCTTTTCGACCTCTTCTGGTCGTCGTCAGGCAAAACAAACAACACCCCAGACAATGAAGAACGAAACAGTCCCTCATCTCCTCCAAACTGGGGTTCAAAACCAATTCGTTTCATTGTCTTGAATGCAGTTTGCTTGCCTGAAGGAGGGACCAAAGAGGTCGAAACGCGTCAGTGTTTTGTCTGTAATTTGCTTGTCTCTTTCGCTCGCGGAACAGTAAAATCTCTCCTAAGTTTTAATAATAATTCATATGTGCATCTGCCAAAAACAAGTAAACCAAACCAACAAACAAATAGAACAAACAAGTTACACGAGAAAACACGAACCGCTTCGACCCTTTGTAGGCGGTCTTCTCAGGCAAGGTGAAACAACATTCATGACAAATGAAAACGGAAGAACGAGTATTAATTATCTTTCTCGAATTCCGCGGCATGATGGGCATGTGGCTTCTTTTAATTTTGTTATTGTTGTTTTGTTCTTTCAAATGATGAAGTCCAGCGCAGTTTGACAACTCACAACAGCGTACTCCTCCATCTTCAGTCCCTGCCTCTATCCACTGATGCAGCTTCATTGGGCCCCCTGTTTTGCTATCGGACCACCGGGCAGTCCTCCTTGTGGGTAACATCCGGTGAGAAGAATCTCACATGGCCTTTCCTTCTCCTACACAGGCTTGATGTACACCTCACCAGGTACCTTTGACTTGTCGGCCAGCCTGAGCATGTATATGGATAATCTATGTATCATCCATGCACGCGTATTGCCCTCAATCATGTCTCCTTATGGGTTAGTTTTCGCCTGTGAGTGTTTATGTACGGCTGCGGCTATAACTGTACGGAAAACGCTAGAACGACCGAATAGTATGTAAAAAAAAAAAAAGCCAACAAAAGATCCATACAACACAACAACAGAAACAAAATATAAAAGATATAAAAGCGATGAACAAAATGCTTTATCTAAACCTCCCAAAACGTACGCAAAACTGTTCTTACCATGTCTTGCCCTCTTTCGGCATTGCTGTTTTAAACATTGCTAAAATCCAACGGCAATCATATCAATAAATATTGCTATATCATGCTAATATTGATTGTCTATTATCAGATAATTATCTATATTGGTATGGGTGCATATTAAACTTTATTATTTTGTCTCTTGGTCCTCAGGTGCCATGTTATTTCAAATCGTTTGATCCATGGGGCCGGTCACGGTGATATTATGATGTTCGGTTCGGCAGGAGTCAAGGCTGCAAGAACCGGGGGGTGTATCGGAGGACCACTGCTAGAAATATGTGGGCATGATTCAGTCCACCACATACCAGTCTAATGTAGTGGGAAGGGCTCTCACTGGGGTCCTAGCTGCAGTCAGTGTCTGCTGGGGATCTTTAATGTCCAGAATTTCCGTATGATTTTGTGACTTTTTTTCAACAGTTCGCGGCGGCTATCATTTTTTCTTTCTCTTATGTAAGGCAAAATAACTGAGCACAATGATATAGGAGACGCTCGAGGATATGTGCAACTGTTTCTGTCTTTCTCGGCAGCAAAGAGGCTATTTTCATTGTAGACCTACCTCTCTACATTTTTTTTTCTATTGGGGTTTTCTCTTCTGTTTTGTTTCTATTGTGGGTTTAAACTAGCATCTGATGCAATGAAGAAATGAAGGCAAATGGCGGTCCCCCCCCTTCTGGCAGGAGTCATGTCCTTTAATGACAGAGGAATAGAAGAAAGGACGAACTTCAAGAGTTGCCAACCCTGGGCGAGGTCATAACTTGTCTAGTGATTTAAAAAAGAAAAGAAAAAAAAGTAGAAGGTATTATACACGATTAGGATTAGGATGAGGTAACGCTTGACGTTATTACGGTAGGACCAGCAGATAGTGGAGCAGAGACTCCTTGCGGTTTCGCTTGTCAAAGATCTGCACCTCGCAGTAGCGTCACCAACGGAATACCAGTCTTCTTCGGGTAGCCGTTCGAAGCGAAAGCGCTGTTTAAAAATTATGGGATGGATATAGTAGGGCTCGCCGTACCCAGTGTCCGCAGCGATGTAGTAAATACAGGACTTAGCTGCTCAGTAATAGGGCGGCTATGACATGTGGTTAGGGCTACGTGTATATGTGAGTTCTGTCAACGTCAAACCAGTAAGGATCAGATCCAGTCGTAGCGCGTCAGGTCAATTACTACGCCGGGCTTGCTTCCTAACTCTAGAGGCTGGCAACCTGGTGATACACGAACGTCCGAATGTCTGCCGTAAGGTAGGGCTCAAGTGGAAAAAGAAACTCACCGCAGGGGGGGACGTACAGACTTATCGTACAGGTCTGGTAGCAGCAGACTGGACTGGGAGGCTTTGTCGGGTTGTTACTAATGGGAGGGGCTGTGTGACAGAGCCATTGGACGAGACTTTTCGCAGAGTGTCAATTTAAATTGTTACGTACTACGCGCATGTGCAAAAGACCTGTGGATGACAAGGTTCAAAGTAAGCAGGGGGGTTGAAGCCTCGGATATTTTTTTGTATAAACGGGCTTTAGGAGCAGAAAACTTGCTATCAGGGTTTGGGGCTCCTCAGTGTGCTTTCACGCATCTATGGGCTGCTGCTTGCCACATATTCTTCTAGCCTACATTTGCTGGTACTTTGCCTAGCAAGGGAGAATTTGTCACACGATATGAGGATAGAAAAAAGAAAACGTTTTTCGAGTGATAGTAGGCATACTTTCGCCACTTCTCAAACAATCCGCTGTGTCTCACATCAAGTCCCCGCGATCCTTGCTTTCTTATTAAAAATACTAAAAAAAAATGCAACATCATCTCACCTACGTCCCTCGCTCACTCGGCTATTCCAAAAAAAATCAAAAAACAAAAAACGCGTTAATCGGCGAAAAGCGCCCCGCCGCACCGCCCTCTTCCTCTCCTCTCTCTAACCACACAACGCAAAAAAACAAAAAAAAACGCTTTGAAAAAAAACTGTTAGAGATTAATCATCTCTCTCTCTCTCTCTCTTGAAAATA
Organism: Conus betulinus; assembly: GCA_016801955.1. Classification (NCBI taxonomy): domain Eukaryota; kingdom Metazoa; phylum Mollusca; class Gastropoda; order Neogastropoda; family Conidae; genus Conus; species Conus betulinus. Next base: position 5,971 of record JADBJO010001739.1, read on the forward strand.
AGTTAACAGGCAGTGTGAATATTCCATGTACACAGGATTGGCGAAAATACACGAGGTGCATTCAGACCTGCTTCGGACGCAAAGTTGCCATCAGTGTTCGAACACTCATTAAAAAGGGAACTCCCCTCGCCCACGACCCTCTCTTCTGCCCCCTTAACTCTTCTCGCTGTAGTGAACCAGAGTACTCCGATTAGCTGGTTCTCGCGTGGATTCATGATGTCAAGAGAGATAGAGAGAGTAGAGATAAGAGGAGCAGAGAGAGAGAGTACGATCTGGCGCGAGAGAGAGAGATCAGAGGATTTCTGCGATTCGCCAAATTATTCTTTTCTTTTTTTTGTACAAAAGTTTTATAGTATAGCAAAATGTAATTGGCTAAGCTTTGCTTACAGGCCATATTTACACTCAAGAGTTCGTTGATACAATTACTGAGGAGACAGGATATGAGCCTTTGGCAAACGCTTCACATGACGGGCAATCACAATGGATTGTGAAGCAGTTTTAAAGAACAAAAGTGGATTTTGTACTTGGTTCGATTCCTTGAATAACTTTGAATTTAGAGATTATTATCTACTTCTTATTATTATTATGAACTACTAGATACATATCGCCTGATTGGACTCTTGGCTAGCAGACAAGCAACTAAGACTCGAAGGCTTTACAATATCGACATTCCTATTTTAGCAAACACACGGGGCTGCCTTACCACTGGGATACGGTAGCTCGACTGAAGATGCATGGGCCAGCTAGGCGGGCTTCATTCAGCTCCAGCTTCCGTTTCCTCGTGTCTATCAATCACTAGATAGGGTTCTCTTAATCGTTCTATCGTTCAATTTTCCCTTACAGTCCATTCAATTCGGTCACGTCATGCTCTCTCTAGTTCTCGCACCGCAGCTCGTGCAATGCTATGTTTAACGTGTCATCGGATCCATACCTACGGCAGGGTCAAACTAGTGCGGCCTTCTCTTCGCCGAAAGTTCTTGTGATTGGCATTTATCGTGTGTGCAAGATGTTTATGCACATCAGGAACGTATGCTATTCATTCTTTGGATACTAGTACAATCAGGACAAGATCTCCTTCAGACGAGTGTGTTTCTGAAATGGTATGTAAAAAATTTGTATGTGTCTTAATCTCATGGTGCCTGTGCATTTTAGATTGTTGTGGACTCTCACCGCCACCCTAAACCTCCGTATCCACTTGCCCTCACTCTTCCCCTGCCGTGACCCTCCATATCTGCGCCTGGTCCGGGGCCAGCTTGTTTTGTTTGTGTGTATGGATGGTTTTGATTTTCGGCTGGCTTCTTTTGTTGTTGTTTGTATTGCAACTGCTTATGATATGTAATGCCGTATCTAATGTATGTGAGGCGGGCTGAAAAATGATGTGATTATTACAAAATATGTTATGCATTACATTCGCTATGGTACAGATCGATAATTTTTTCTAAAAAAAAAAAAAAAAAAATGTGTTTCAATACAATAAAAATGCCTTCATGTAAAAAATATGCATTATGCGTATATGTTTAAGTGGTAATTCCTATAGTACCGTGGTGGCCTGGAAAAAATGATTATGGCTATTACAACAAAATCATTGATTAAAAATATCAGATCCCGGATGCATTGAACCTCATGCTCTATCGCGTTCAATAGGGCCGCCTTAAAAGCTCTGGCATGCATGCATGTGTACTAATTTTCCATTTGGTCGGCATTTCATGTGGATCTTACTAAAAATTGTAAGAATTTCTATAATGAATATTCGTTGCGACTGTAGTAGAGCCGGCCGCGTGAGTATACCTTATTAAATGTATGTGTAAATAATGATCTAATGTCATCGAATTACTATATGTATCTGCCATGTGAAGTTACGATGATGTGTAAAAAATGCTCCTTATATATTATATGGCCGTAACATGCCGTAGCCAACGGCATTTTCCACAATCATCCAAAAGCTAAATAGAAAACGTAGACTAAGGATTGTTATGCCATATCCGTTTTCATTTATCCGCTTTCCGTTATGTTAAGCTTTTTGTGATGGCCTAATTTATTCTCTTTCTTCTCAGAATTTTAGTGACAAACTGATTCAATAAGGGGGGGGGGGGGGTTGATGTAAGCGCATCGGGGAGCTAATGAAATGCTATGGATTTGCGGCTCCTCGAGACGGGCGAAAAAGTACGTCGAATTAAAACTACAAAAATTAATTAGTCGTATGTACGACGACCGCTGCGAAATCTTCGACTACTGCGGATCCATTTCATACCAGAGAACATCGAGTGTGAATTTGAGCAATAAAGGCAGCTATGCCCTGTTCAAATTGTCTGATCGGTTATTGGCTCGAGGAATTTCCGTTACTCAAGAAGAATCAACGACCAGCCACACACACCCCAACACTATCTCATGGCAGGCACAGCACGACGCGCGCAACGGCGGCGCGCGCCCGCGCGAACATCATCACATAACTAACGATAAGCTTGTGGTTAGAATATTATAATCTATGTATTTATTACTCAAGCGTCTGTCCAGATTTCTTCATTCTGGCTATGGTTCACTTCCTGTTCACTCGCTCCGCCTTCATCAAATGTCCTTCTCATGCTTGCAGAATTAACCTCTTCATCATTTCTCCACTACAAGCTCGTAAGGAGTCTTGCGCAGGTGTAGTCTTGCATTGCGATAGATGTATTTTAGCAGTTATAATGGACTAGGTCCGGCACTGCTGTGACTCCTCCTTGATGCGCACTGAAGTGTGAGAAGGAAATGCACCGGGAGCGGCACGACACGTAGTCTCACGGTTAGGCAGTTTAGGTCCAAAACTGCTGGTGCGTTCTCATTTTGCAACACGCTGGCTTTCCTGCTTTCTGTCAGATCGCCCAGTACCAAACCATATTCATCCACAGCGCTAGTCCACGCTTGGCGGCGGCACTACGCATAGTCTGACACTCTGAGGCTAAACCTCTACGGAACAGTTGAGTTGGACTCTCACGCACAGGAAAGCTTTTCGTGGAGCAAAGTTGTTTCTCGTGCGGTATCAGCAGGAGTGCTTGGGTCAAGTGCTACGTGCATTTCATGTCGCGTCTTCTTTCTATGTAAGCAGGGGGGGGGCAACGACTGGCCATTAAGAACGCGCCCATTCCTTTTCGCAGCTTCCGCAGTCGGCTCTGCTAGACTTTTTCATACCTCTCTAAATCTAGTGCCCTAGGCATTAATGGCGCAGAAACATAAGACGCTAGGTTGCTTCGACAGCAAGCCATGGGCAATCATTCATGATATTTATGCTGGCATATGGGCATTGTAACGAACTTGATACCTCGAGCCGAAGTCCCAAATTCGCATGATAAAAATCATCTCTTTTCCCTATCAAACAGAGGATTTTCTTTTTTTCGGCTGAACCATAGGCGATTTTCATACTTTTCAAACTTTTTTATTACTACTTACTACCTTTGACCTTTTTGCTGCAACTAAACGTAGGAGTGTATATAATACTTATACAAGAGAGGCGAGGAGGAGAGGGTATTTCGGAGGGGAGAGGACGAGGAGACGAGGAGGTATGGTTTGGATGTGGGTAGGTGGGGAGGTTGTGTTTGAGGGTTGTGGGGTGGGGGGTCTTGTTTAGATTCGTGTCCACACAAACCATTAGTGCCCGGCTCCCGCTCTGTCAACAGATCCGCCTCCCAGCTTGGACAGGGCTCTGCAGACACTCGTCATTGCCAGGATTGTCGGATGTAGCAAGGGCTACAGGGACATTGCGTGCGCGCGCGCAGCAAGGCGCGCACTACTAGGCACTACACACCCAGCACACATCACAACACACTTCACACACCCACGACTAGGCACTAAGAGAGAGAGATGAGGATATGAGAGATAGGGAGACGAGCGAGACAGAAAGAGAGTTCCACGACAGACCAGATAAAGATGAATAGTATGGGCTTATAGAAGAGCGTATAAAATTAGAGACGCAGAATAATAGGATAGCAGACTGAAGAGAGAGAGAGGAGAGAGGACGATGAGAGAGAGAGATAGAGGTACTAGAGATTAGCTATAGAGAGAGCAGACGAGTGAGATGGGGTCACATAGTATAGCGAGAGATTATATGCGATCATATACTATTCCTTATAAACATTTTATATCGATGAGGATGAGAGATATAATGACGCAGAGCAGAGGGCATATCATAGAATGCGAGGATTAATATAGTATAGTTAGAGACGAATAAAGAGCAAACTGATCGAATGACATAGATGGGAGATAGAGTTGAGAGAGGAGTTTAGAGAGAGATAATAAGACTAGAGTGTGACAGATCTATGACAACACACACACAAAACCCAAGCGATCATTCCATATCTAGATATAGGATAGATTAGATACAAAGATAGAGACAGTGCGAGTAGCATCATAGACAGACAGATGCTAGGCTTGTACAGATGTGCTAAGAGGTGTTGATAGGCACCCCACGAGGGTCCCGGCCCAAATACACGACCACATCTGTCGGAAAGTGAGTGTTTACTATGAGACGCTCTGCTCGCTCATTGCTCCTCTTCCAACCCCACCTTCAACCTTTCGCTGTCGCCAGCTGATCTTCTGTTTCTCTCTTTCATCCGTTCTCCCACCTTTTTTTTCTCTTTTTCTTTTTTGTGGCTTGCCACTCGCTCCTTCTCCACGCCATCATTTTCCCGCTCTTTAGACTTATTCTCTCTCCACAATCTCTGTCCATAGAGAAAGTGGAATATATACCACCTCTTTCCTCCCGGCATCCCCCTCTCGGGTTACATCCTCCTCAGTACGGTCCCGACATGCGGTGCGAGTCCTGCACTACATCCACTACACACATTTGCACACCCCAGGTCAACCATCCGTTAAGAGGGGCACACCCACAATTAGCACACACACCACACACACACCACGCGACCACCACCACCGACCCACCACTCACTCACCCCCACCTCACACACATATAGCACGATCATCGACACTCGCGCCGCTCGCGTGCACACACACGACACTACACACTCACTCTCGCACTCATGCACGCGCGCTGCGCACCAACACACACACCATGCTTGGTCTGGTGTGGGGTCACGCACCGCACGCACACACACACACAAGCACACCACACACATACACGCTCTCGGTCACACCGCGGTATTATGTACGGTCGTCACGCGTGCATGGTGTCGTGTTGTGCTATCTCCTGAATGAAACGCTTACGGGTGGAAGATGTCTTTTCTTCTGGACTCCAATTGGCCCTCTACCCCTCCCCACCCGCTCCCTCCCCATTGCCTCCTCCTAAGAACCCCCCAACCCCCCCCCCCCCCCCCTCACCCTGCCCGCCACCTCCCCCCATCTTCGCTCTTTGTCTATCCGCTCAGGCCCACCAGAGTTGAATGCTCCCATAGAGACCAATGACTGCATGAGCTCCCCTATTTCGTAGAGTAGAGAGAGAGGAGCGAGAGAAGATAGAGAGAGAGAGAGCAAAGAGAGAGTAGGAGTAATGTCACCCATAGAGACCAATGCATGGCCCCTATTTTCTTTAACCACTCTATTAAGAAGCACCACCTTGTACTACCACCTGCTGATAAGATCTCCCATGACCATTAATGTTTGACTAGGTTTGGGTCTCCCGACCCTGTTACACTGATACTTTAGTTTTCATGTTATTTTTTTTTTTTTTTTGTTGTTCATGATTTAATTGACCTTCCAAGTAGTATTTTTAATATTATGACTTGTGTTTTGTTTTTTGTCTAAGTGTGCTCAGGATGCATGTCTGTAATGCAAACGCATTGCGTTTGTTGTGTGTATATGTGTACTTGTGTGGTGTGTGTGTGTGTGTGTGTGTTGTGTGTGTGTTTGTGTGTATGTGTAGTGTGTGTGTGTGTGCTGTGTGTGTGCGTGTGTGCGCGTGTGTGTTGTGGCGTGCGTGCGTCGGCGTGTTGTGTGAGTGTGTGTGTGTGTGTGTGTTGTGTTTGTGTGTGTGTGTGTGTTTGTGTGTTGAGTGAGCGAGTTAGAGAGAGAGATAGAGAGAGAGAGAAGAGAGAGAGAAGGATAGTCCAGAACCAATTAAACCAACAGGCAGACAAAGACAGACAAAACAGAGAGAGAGAGAGAGAGAGACTAGGAGAGAGAGAGAGAGAGAAGAGATACAGAGACCAGACGACAGACAGACATACAGAAGGACAGACAGACAGACTAGAAACAAGACATACAACAGAGAGGTTTACCCCCGATATTACACACAGACAGCGTTTAAGCTCCACACAAAACGATAGAAGAAAACGAAGTTTCTACAGAGGCATGACAATGAAGTACTTATGGGAATTTCATCGCGAGATTGCCTAACACAACCCCTTCCTCTGACAACCCTTCCACCAACTGACTAGGCCTAGCCTAGCCTACTCAGTGAGGTTTTCAGTTTACTCATGTGGTTCTCTCCAGTGTGAAACGAGTTCCAAGGTTTCTGCTTGTTTGATAAAGGAATGTGATAGCCATTAGGGTCCGGCGACTACGACTACGACTGCTGCGACCAGTGCTCTGCGCTGCTTCTGCTGCTGCTACTGCTGCTGATGCCGTGCCGCTCTGCTCTGCTGCTGTTGTGTTGTTTGCTGCTGCTGCTGGCTAACACCATATCCCACCGCCTGAAAATGATGGACGATCGGGATATAGCTCAGCTGATCGCCTTGTACAGGGAGGAGAGGGACTTGTGGTGTGTCTCGTCCCTCGACTACTACAAAGTCGACAAGCGCCAGGAAGCATATGACAGAATCTACCCAGGGTCTAAGACGCGAGTTCAGCGGTGGAGTGCCGCGACGACTTTTCCGTTGTGTTGTTGTTGTTGCTTTGTGTTGTTCATCATCATCATCCATCATCATCATCATCATCTCATCACCATCATCATCATCCTCATCATCATCATCATCGCCATCGTCAATCATCGTCGTCATCGTCGCGGTCATTGTCATCATCATCATCGTCGTCGTCATCATCATCATCTTTCCTGTTTCTTCTTTGTTCTAGTTCTCGTGTTCTTTTCATCTTGTTCTTGTTCTTTTTTTCCTCTCCTTCCTTCCTCCTCCTTCTCTCTCTCCTCCCTTACCTCTCCTCCCCCTCCTCCCCCTTTTCTCCTTTTTTCTCATCTTCTTTTCCCCCATGCCTCCTTCCTCCTCCTCCTCCTCTTCTCCTTCTTCTTCTTTCTTCTTCTTTTTTTCGTCGTCGGTCGGTCGTCGTCGTCCTCCATCCTCCTCCTCGTCGTCGTCGTCGTCGTGTCGTCGTCACTATCCTCATCATCTTCACACCTTCAGTTGTTGCATCAGCAGCAGCAGCAGCATCGTTATCGTTGTTTGTCAACATTATCATCATCATTCATCATCGTCCATCGCTGTCATCCTCATATGTATTGCCATTACTTTTCCATCACCATCAAGTCATATCGACATTCACTGACATCAATGATGGATGTTCCACGTAAAGTACACCTTTCCTCCGTCCTTTGTGAGAGGCAACTTCGCTTTCCAGGCTATAAACAACTTTAGATGACCCCCTCCCCCCTCCCCCCCTGCCTCGCCCCCCCCCTCCTCCTCTACTTCTCCTCTCGTTTCTCCTCTGAGGATCAGACTTGGAACAAGAATTTTAATACCTTCTTCTTCCGTCGGCTGTCAAGATGAGCAGCCAATGTAGATGTGGAGAGACAGAGAGAGAGAGAGAGAGAGAGAGAAGAGAGAGAGAGAAGAGAGAGAGAGAGGGGGGGAGGGAGAGAGAGGGGGGAAGAAAGATAGAACTTTTTGACACTTGGACATTTGGTTCTTAGGGAGATAGAGAGGATAGAGAGAGATACGAGATCCAGAGAGACAGACAGACAGACGACAGACAGTAGCAGACAGACACAACGATACACACACCAACAACACCACAACACACACACAGACACAGCACACACACACACACACACAGACAACAGGCAGACAGACACAGAGACATAAGATCAACACACACACAAATACAACACACAAGAACATACACAGACACAGACAACACACACACACACACCACACACGACACACACAACATACACCCACACACACACACACACTACCAGCACACAGAGAAGAGAAGAGAGTACATAGAGAACGACATACATAAAAACGAGCGAGATTAGAGAGAGAGACAGCAGAGTAGAGAGAGAGAGAGAGATGCTAAGAGATTTGAAAGTATATTAATATACCGTAAAGCATGATGCTTAAGTATATGATCACTTTGCTCAAGTGGTTAACCAGATTATTACAAAAAATCAGTGGAAGACAATACATGAAAAACTATGCTAGGCAGGGAGAATCCAGGTTTTTTTTTTTTTGTTTTGGGAAGCTTCTCCTTGTTTGTTCTGTATCTAACTGTAAGCTTCTAGTTCTAGTCTACATGTGCTGAGTTGATATACCGTAAACAGCAACGGGCTTGGAGTTGGCGTGTGTAACTCTTTCACCATAGAGCAAAACAGGTTATCTTTCTTGTTTAATAATATTTGTTACAAAATAAACTGGAAAAAGACGAGCAACAAAATGTTGTTTGTTTGTTTTTCATATGTGATCTTCAGCATAGGCGCCCCAATGACTCTCCTTGTGGAGTTAAGGGAGGGGAGGCTGAGAAGAAAAGAAGAAAAGAAGAAGAAGAGAAGAGGAAGAAGAGAAAAGAAGAAGAAGAAGAAGAAGAGGAAGATTAGTAGTAATAATAATATAATAACGTACATTTATAGAGCGAATCGCCCTTCTCACTCACTAGCTCTCACAGCGCTTTACAATAATCAACCTATAAACATGTACCAACACCTCATTTACACAACGGGCTGCCTACCTGGGTAGTGCCGACTGTAGAGCTGGCCAGCTGGCGCTTCATTCGGTCGTTTCCCGTGTCATCCAGTCATATCGTTCAATATCGATCATCATTTTCCTTTACTTCCTTCATTCTTTCCATTTCTCACTCAGGGTGCACGCTATGTGTAACGTGTCATCCATACCAACGGCCAAACTAGCCTACTCTTCCGAATGTTGGTGATGGGGA
>JADBJO010001739.1:20000-30000 GCA_016801955.1 Conus betulinus
GTGACGAAACACAGTGAAGGATTCTTCCCCGCCTGATGAATGTAGGCATACACAAAACATCCCTGTTTCACGTGCGTTCAGTGACAACTGGGCCAGCACTACTTGCAAGAGAGAGAGAGAGAGAGAGAGAGAGAGAGAGAGAGAGAGGAGAGAGAGAGCACATACCATCTTCGATTTCTGTGCTTCAGATTTAAGCAACCGATCAAATTAATTAAATCAACGCAAAGGAAATTATCTTCTTCATTGGAGCCCATATTCAGAGAGTATTGAGCGCCGCGGATAATCAAAACAACACAAAGCAAAACTTCTTCTTCGGAGCTCATATTCAAAGAGCACTGAGCTCCGCGGCCTGTCCAGCTGCTGTACATACGTTTGCCGGCTGGACAGGAGGAAGCCAGCGGGGGGAAGTTGTTTAGATTTCCAACAAACCATTAGGACCCGTCACTGCCCTGTCGATCAACCGCATTCCAGTGCTGGAAAGGGGAAATGCGTATTGACCCTCAAGTTGTTTTCTTTTCTGTTGTTGATAAGCATGGAAATCAAATGACACGAACTTTGCTCTTTGACATTCAGTGACAAAAAGTCTGTAATATTATCCCATTTCATCATCATCAGTGTCATCATCACCTTTATTGGTGGCAATTTCTCTGACATCCAAACAGTGGAATCGGGTGTCGGGTCAAAAGGTTCCTCTCTCTAGGCAGGACAATTTTCTACCTCTGATTTCGCCCCCCTTTCCGTCTGGACTGCAAGAGATGAGAGTCTATCTCGCCTGGCGACAACTCTGGTGGCATTTTTTTGCGGTGGGGGGTGGGGTGGGGGTGGGGAGATGCTTTTGATCCCCCTTACAGCAGGCCGAAGAGACTAACAACTTCTCGTGGACGAAGAGTGAACACGTACGTGGAGTCACTGTATGCTTTCGGAAACTTGTCAACATCTAAGCGTGTGTGTGTGTGTGTGTGTGTGTGTGTGTGTGTGTGTGTGTGTGTGTGTGTGTGTGTGTGTGTGTGTGTGCGTGCGCGCGCGCGCGCGTGTGTGTATGTCAGGGCAACCACGAGTTAATCTGACAATGAATTGGTTTGTCAGTCAGTCAGTGTGTGTGTGTGTGTGTGTGTGTGTGTGTGTGTGTGTGTGTGTGTGTGTGTGTGTGTGTGTGTGTGAGTGAATGTGTGTTTGCGTGCATGCGTGCGTGTGTGTCTGTGTGTATGTTTGTGTGCGTGTGTGTGTGTGAGTGAATGTGTGTGTGCGTGCATGCGTGCATGCACGCATGCGTGCGCGCGCGCGCGAGCACGTGTGTGTGTGTGTGTGTGTGTGTGTGTGTGTGTGTGTGTGTGTGTGTGTGTGTGTGTGTGTGTGTGTGTGTGTGTGTGTGTGTGTGTGTGTGTGTGTGTGTGTGTGTGTGTGTGTGTGTGTGTGTGTGTGTGTGTGTGTGTGTGCGCGCGCGCGTGTGTTTTGTGTGTATGTGTGTGTGTGTGTGTGTGTGTGTGTGTGTGTGTGTGTGTATTTATTTATCCCTCGTTACTGGACCGCATAGACTGTGTCTTTTACATTTCCGCCTTTTGAATCTAAACAAGTTTTAGTCTACAATCTTATTTAAAATTCGTATTTCCCCTTAACTGATTACTACTATTTTTTTTCAGGGTACGCTCTGTTCATGTGTGTAGAAATATCTACCAATTTTCGAGTTTCCTTTTTGATGGTGGTATAACAGTGTTTCTCGCCTATTAAATAACTGGGATAAAGTAGCAAGCCTGACGAACTCTTCACAGAGCGAAACAGTTGTTGGTTGTTGGTCCTGCTGATGTCTCCTCTAAAGGAACCACAGAACTCACGGGAGTGGGATTTCTCCTCGTGGCCCCTTCCCCTTACAACGCAACTCTGTCCTGTGAAAACGTACGTATTTTGAAAGGTATCAGGTATATTTTGAAAGGGTCGGATTTTGGTGTTTACTCCTCATCTGAACATTAAAGGCAGTTGTGCCAAAGTTTTCATTTCTCTCTCTCTCTCTCTCTCTCTCTCTCTCTCTCTCTCTCTCTCTCTCTCTCTCTCTCTCTCTCTCTCTCTCTCTGTCTGTTTGTTTGACTATCAATCTATCTGTTTGTCTGTCTGCTTATCAATCTATCCGGTTATCCGTTTACCTGTCTATCTGTTTATCTATCTATTTATGGCATCTTGGTCGGCTAGGCTTTAACTTCTTTATTTTCTCGCCTATCTGTTTGTCCATCTATCTATTTTTATGGCCTCTTGGTCGGCTAGGCTCTAAACGACATTATTTAAATTGGGAAGCACGCCGTCGGCCCAGTTCTGTCAACTTCCTCATTGCGGGTAGTAATCAATAGGGTCGTTCACCTCTCAACGTGTGTAGGACAGGACAAGCTTTTTACGTCATCGCGCGCGCGCGCGCGCGTGTGTGTGTGTGTGTGTGTGTGTGTGTGTGTGTGTGTGTGTGTGTGTGTGTGTGTGTGTGTGTGTGTGTGTGTGTGTGTGTGTGTGTGTGTGTGTGTGTGTGTGTGTGTGTGTGTGTGTGTGTGTGTGTGTGTGTTAGAGAGAGAGAGAGAGAGAGAGAGAGAGAGAGTGTGTGTGTGTGTGTGTGTGTGTGTGTGCGTGCGTGTGTGCGTGCGAGTGTGTACGTGTGTGTGTGTGTGTGTGTGTGTGTGTGTGTGTGTGTGTGTGTGTGTGTGTGTGTGTGTGTGTGTGCATGCGCACGTGCGTGTGCGCGGGATGGGTTTGGTACTGATCGTGAACATTCGGAAAAATAAAAATCTGAACACAAACCTAAAATGCCTGTCTGACAGTGGTCAGTGTCGCAGATTGACGGGGCTGGGGGATCATGAGTTCGCATCCCTTTCGCAGGCATTTCTTGGCAGTTTTCTTTATGACCCCGATCGGCTCCTGTGTGTGCTGCGTGAGCAGAAATGGAAAGAGCGGTACCCCACTGCCTAGCTTCATCCATTGAAATAGATCCGTCTCCCCCACTGCAGGTGTCGGTATCTCTCGGGCCTGGTCGACGCCTGGATATATGCCACATACGTTATGAAAGAAAAAGTTGTCATGTCGTTTCTGACCAGAATGGATCTCCATGGCGTCAGTGTAGTCATCCTCATCCTCACTTAACTCCATGGCGTCAGTGTAGTCATCCTCATCCTCACTGAACTCCATGGCGTCAGTGTAGTCATCCTCATCCTCATCCTCACTGAACTCCATGGCGTCAGTTTACATCATCATCTCATCCTCACTGAACTCCATGGCGTCAGTGTAGTCATCTCATCCTCTTTGAACTCCATGGCGTCAGTGTAGTCATCCTCACCCCTCACTGAACTCCATGGCGTCAGTGTAGTCATCCTCATCCTCATCCTCATTGAACTCCATGGCGTCAGTGTAGTCATCTCATCTCTCTTTGAACTCCATTTCGTCAGTGTAGTCATCTCATCCTCTTTGAACTCCATTTCGTCAGTGTAGTCATCTCATCCTCTTTGAACTCCATGGCGTCAGTGTAGTCATTCTTATCCTCATTTGAACTCCATTTCGTCAGTGTAGTCATCCTCATCCTCACTGAACTCCATGGTGTCAGTGTAGTCATCTCATCCTCTTTGAACTCCATGGCATCAGTGTAGTCATCTCATCCTCTTTAAACTCCATGGCATCAGTGTAGTCATCCTCATCCTCACTGAACTCCATGGCATCAGTGTAGTCATCCTCATCCTCTTTGAACTCCATGGCATCAAGTGTAGTCATCCTCATCCTCACTGAACTCCATGGCGTCAGTGTAGTCATCCTCATCCTCATTGAACTCCCATGGCGTCAGTGTAGTCATCTCATCCTCTTTGAACTCCATTTCGTCAGTGTAGTCATCTCATCCTCTTTGAACCCCATTTCGTCAGTGTAGTCATCTCATCCTCTTTGAACTCCATGGCGTCAGTGTAGTCATCTCATCCTCTTTGAACTCCATTTCGTCAGTGTAGTCATCTCATCATCTTTGAACTCCATTTCGTCAGTGTAGTCATCTCATCCTCTTTGAACTCCATGGCGTCAGTGTAGTCATCTCATCCTCTTTGAACTCCATTTCGTCAGTGTAGTCATCTCATCCTCTTTGAACTCCATTTCGTCAGTGTAGTCATCTCATCCTCTTTGAACTCCATTTCGTCAGTGTAGTCATCTCATCCTCTTTGAACTCCATGGCGTCAGTGTAGTCATTCTCATCCTCATTGAACTCCATTTCGTCAGTGTAGTCATCCTCATCCTCACTGAACTCATGGTGTCAGTGTAGTCATCTCATCTCTTTGAACTCCATGGCATCAGTGTAGTCATCCTCATCCTCATTGAACTCCATTTCGTCAGTGTAGTCATCCTCATCCTCATTGAACTCCATTTCGTCAGTGTAGTCATCTCATCCTCATTGAACTCCATTTCGTCAGTGTAGTCATCTCATCCTCATTGAACTCCATGGCGTCAGTGTAGTCATCCTCATCCTCACTGAACTCCATGGCGTCAGTGTAGTCATCCTCATCCTCTTTGAACTCCATGGCGTCAGTGTAGTCATCCTCATCCTCATTGAACTCCATGGGGTCAGTGTAGTCATCTCATCCTCTTTGAACTCCATGGCGTCAGTGTAGTCATCCTCATCCTCACTGAACTCCATGGCGTCAGTGTAGTCATTCTCATCCTCATTGAACTCCATGGCGTCAGTGTAGTCATCCTCATCCTCATTGAACTCCATGGGGTCAGTGTAGTCATCCTCATCCTCATTGAACTCCATGGCGTCAGTGTAGTCATCTCATCCTCACTGATCGCCCACATAATCGTCACATTCTGTATCCCTTCTTGCTCTGCTGTTGAGGTAATTCTAGTTTCCATTTCCCTGTTACTGTCATGTCCACGATGAGGTCGTCAAAGTTATCGGCATGTTTAGGTTCAAGGGACTGTTATGGAATGGGCATGGTGGCGCTCTTTGTAGTGAGAAGTTTGTGCCCCCCCCCCCCCCCCCCCCCACACACACACACTACGAATAAATCATTTTGCCTTAGTTTTCAGCACTTCTGTTGATTAATCACAAGTATGTGTCTTGTGTTTAATGCAGCGAGTATGGAATATACCAAGGAAGGATATTTACTATGAAGAAATCACGATGTTTTGATAATACACAGTAACGCACCCTCCCCAACCTGACGAATGAATGCATACTTAAATTAATTAAAGCAACGAGCACAGCACTATCTCTGGTCACTGGTAGAGAGAGAGAGAGAGAGAGAGAGAGAGAGAGAGAGAGAGAGAGAGAGAGAGAGAGAGAGAGCCCGCATGCCGGCAGATAAGGTAAACAGCATCTTCCCGTGCGTGGGAATTTTGCTGAAGGCGCGCGCTAGCTGGAACTGGCTCTGTGGCGGACAACACATACCATGCGCGCGGCTGTGGGAAACAATGAGTAGGCTGCATCCGCGAGGGAGAGTGCTCTGCTGTTAGCTTTAAGGCCGCAACACATGACCCCTTTCCAGCACTGGAATGCGGTTGTTTGACACGGAAGTGACGGGTCCTAAGGGTTTGTTGACGGAAATCTAAACAAAATCCCCTACTGGCTTCCGCTTGTTCAGCCGGCAAACGTCTGTACAGCCGCTGGACAGGCCGCCGCGCCCAGTACTCTCTGAATATGGGCTCTGATGAAGGAAATTTGCTTAGCGTTAACTAAATTAGTAGTAGCAGTGGCAGAAGAAGAAGGAGAAGGAAAATGTGATAGTAGTAGTTGCAGTTGGTTGTGCAAATATTGTTAATAAAGAAATGATTGCAGATGTTGCAAACAGTTGTAATACTTAGTAAACATGTGTGTGTGTGTGTGTGTGTGTGTGTGTGTGTGTGTGTGTGTGTGTGTGTGTGTGTGTGTGTGTGTTTGTTCGTTTCATTTATTGTTTTGATTGTACGCTGGTTTCTTTGTGGCGGTAAAAAGTTGTTTTTGTACACGTAAAGTGCATAATAAAAACAGAAGGAATTGCTTTTCAATCAGTATCACCAAACATACCCTTCTCAATTCATCCTTCCTTCCTTTTGTACATGACTGACGGAGCAGCATGTAACAAATTGGGAATAATCAAAAGCAGAATAAAAACATGTACAGTTGTAATGGTGGTAATAGTAGTATTAAAAATTATTGTCGATGTAAACAGTTGTAATGGAGGCTAAACATTTTTTTTTGTTTGTTTTATTTCTTGTTTTAATCACCAGTCGACTTCCTTGTGACGACAAAAAGTAGTGTTGTAGACATACAGTGCATAATAAAAGCAGTAGGAAGTACTGTTCAATAAATGTCACCAAACATACCTCATTACCAATTGCTTTTGTATATGACTGATACGAGTAGCATATAATAAACCGGAAACAAATGCAACAACCATTTACTATTAGTTTGCCTTCCAACAAGCATCGAAGTAGGACTGAATCTTAATGCCATCCAACACAAGCCATGCCACCGGAGGAGAGTGCGTGGCGCAGGTGCGCTTTTGGTAAGAAACACACGGCTCACTGACATGCCCCACATGGCCCTTCCAGCATAGTGTGTGTCGCTAGCTTTACGGTCAGCTGTTAGCGTAAAATATAGGGAGGGGCACATGACCCCTTTCCAGCACTGGAATGCGGTTGTTCGACAGGGCAGTGACGGGTCCTAATGGTTTGTTGACGGAAATCTGAACAACTTCCCCCGTGGGCTTCCTCCTGTCCAGCCGGCAAACGTCTGTACAGCCGCTGGACAGGCCGTGGAGCTCAGTACTTTTTGCATATGGGCTCTGATGAAGAAGATAATTTGCCTTGCGTTATTTAGATTATTTTGATCAGTTGCATACAGTTGAAGCAAAGAAATTGAAGACGGTGGGTGACACCATGGATCGCGAGAAGGGAGACTTTTGGTGCGTGCCATTCTCTTCTGAAAGAATGACAAGAAGAGGAAGCTCACAGTTTTATCATTTTTCTACGAATGGATTGTATTTCTTTCAACCTGGAGAGGGTGACCCCATTAATCAACATAAAATACGCCACATTTCGTGTTTGTTTATTTTTGTTCGTTTCATTTATTGTTTTAATTGTACGTTTGTTTGTTTTTTGTGGTGGCAAAAAGTATCGGCCTGTCCAGGGAGTGGACATACAGACGTTTGCCGGCTGGACAGGAGGAAGCCAGCGGGGAATGTTGTTTAGGTTTCCATCAAGAAACCATTAGGCCCCATCACTGCCGTGTCAACCAACCACATCCCAGTGCTGGAAAGGGGAAATGTGTTCATCCCTTAGGGGGCCTACACACGTACATTCACATTGGCTCTGCGACAAAGCAAAGACTGTCCACAATAGGTGGTATCTTTGTTGTACTGGATCAGATCAGGTGCCAGTGAACACCACCGAAGTGAAGCGACAACAGCGCAGTGTCTCCTCTGGTGGGTTATGAAGACTTAAAACTGATTGCTACAAGGATAGAAACAATAATAATAAAAAAAAAAAAGAGATTGATAAAAGGCACGAAAACTCGGAAAAGTACGACAATTACCAAGTGAAAGGCGGGAAAATAAGGAAAAGTAGGTAATGACAGAAAAAAAAAAAACAACTGTGCCACCTCTGTGGCACTGTTTCCTCACTACTTACTCTGATTCTGATTCTTCGTCCACAGCTGCGGACCAGCCAGGCCTGCTGCAAACCCGGCACTGGCAATCTACTGGGAGCAGTAAATGTAAAGTTGTCAAGAGGCAACCCAGCAGAGGAGACACTGCACTACTGCCGAATCACCTCGGTGGTGTTCAGTGGCGCCTGTTCTGATCCAACATACGCAGGAGGTCACCTACTAAGTCCCCTACTGATGATTATAATTGCTTAGTCGTGGAGCCGGCGTGAGTGAGTTCTCCCTCCAGAGGGCACCACCACGTCCGTCCAACGACGGTCCTTATGAATTTGTCGATATCGGTGACCCCGACATAATCAAACCAAGGCCATAGACGTGGAGAGGACATCAAAACTGAGGGCACAAAGGACCAAAGAATTTGAGACTAAAAAAAAAAAAAACACTGATCAGTGAGTATTGGGATAATTAAGATGACGCTAAGGATTTCCATTCCGGTCTAAAACTGCATGACAGGGCTGACCTCTACCCTTACTTTCATGAGATATCCCGGCATCAACCAGGCCCGAGAGATGCAGACTCCTGCAGTGTTGGTCGAGAAATTTGAGCAACACTCTCAGAGACGCATCCATCAAGTGGATGAAACCCGACTGTGTGGTCCCAGTCTTCCCACCGGATCCCGTAGTAAACTCAACTCTGGACAGGAGCCGGTCCGGGGCAGAAAAAAGCCTTGTTTATTGCTTCTCTGACAAACATATTCAAGAAGCAATGGTATATGCTGACTTTTTCAGATACTTCACTACAGGAAAAAAAAGTACGTATGGACAGGAAATAAGGCATGCTCTGCTCTCTACGCAAATCTGACCTACATATTCAAACAAGCAGGTGCTTACTGTTTCAGGTACTTCAACAGTTCTGTGAACAGCGGAGACTTCCTCCAAGACCGCCACCGGAAATTGTTAGGCCAAAAGACAACGACAGCAACGACGAGGAGGAGCAGTTCGGCAGGACCGTGGCCAAACGGCTGAAAAAAGTCACCGACCCCGAGGAGAGACTGTTCCTCAAGTACACCATCGACAGCGTCTTCATTCGTCATGCCCAGCGTCAGCGTAGAACTAACGTCGTGTTTCGTCACAATCCGGGTCACGTGTGGATGTGACACCGAGACAGCAATGAATAATCTGAGGGGTTTTGCCCTAGAATTCGGGTCACTAAAGAATGAAGAATGACATGAGTGTCATCTCCACCACGGAGGTTACGTGTCCACACACGTCTGTTTGTTTGTTCGTTTGTCTGTCTGTCAAAAATCTCAAGTTTCAGAAGGAAGGAATGTGGCCAATAAACTATGTTCCGAAATCTGAAAGGGAGGTAATTTGTGTTAGAACTCGCATTTAGGGAGAGTGACTCGCCCGTTTTCTTGGTACAGATGCCGCTGGGTGGCGCGTCAAAGGCGATTTTGACCCATCAGCTTCATAGTTCAATCAGAGAGAGACCACGTAAAGCGTATGTGTGTGTGTGTGTGTGTGTGTGTGTGTGTGTGTGTGTGTGTGTGTGTGTGTGTGTGTGTGTGTGTGTGTGTGTGTGAGCGTGTGTGTGTGTGTGTGTGTGCGCGCGCGTGCGTGTGTGCGCGTGAAAGTTTGTCTATGATGCAGACAGTTAAAATCCCAATCGATATATTGGCGTGCGCGCTTCACATCGAATAATTGACTCTCTCTTTCCATTTGCGAGAGACCATGAACTGAGAAAAGGTAACTCTATTTGCAATGGAAAGACAGGTGTTATCTTTCCTGTTTTTTATTTTTTGCCCGGAACAGATCTAAGGACAAGCCACTAAATTTTGGCACAAGTCTGGATCAAAAGGGAAATCCCTTGAATGGACTGGAAGCTATTTGATGGTGGAATCCTAGGGTTTGATTGAAGATTGCAAAGGATGTGGATGCTCTTTTGATTGAAGTTTGTTCATGATCTGAATGCTGTTGTCCACTTCATGGACTTATGCGTGCATAATATACAGTGTAGAGTAGTGAGTTCAGTACAAACTCAAGTCAGAAAGATGTACTGTCTTGACAAAAGAACCGTTTCAGAAGATTTATAATATAGAACACTCTGTGCTTGAAAACTTAAAAAAAATTCTTCTTTTATCCCCCTCTCCCCTCACCCCTCTCCCCCGTCTTCCCTCCCAAAGCAAAAAACGTCACAGACTTATCGCATGGTTTAATAATTTTTAAAAAAACATGAATTTGTTTTTCATATGTCTGGCCTTAACGGTAAGTTTAGCTGTTGAATGTACATTTCCTCCCCGTAGCTTGAAAACAGTCTCTATATTGAGAGCATTCCTAAATACTGTTTCCCTGCATGATATTTTGGTGGACTTTATTACAGGCAGTTTGCACTCAAGCGAATTTTGTTTAGTTGCAG
>JADBJO010001739.1:52500-67500 GCA_016801955.1 Conus betulinus
GAGAAACATTAGGAGTGACATCCATAGTCATGTTGTCAGCAGGAGAATGGCCATGGAGAAACATTAGGAAAGACATCCATAGTGGTTGTCAGCAGGAGAGTGGCCATGGAGAGAAACATTAGGAGTGACATCCATAGTGGTTGTCAGCAGGAGAGTGGCCATGGAGAAACATTAGGAGTAAAGAAGTGAGGATAGTTCAGAAAATAGAAACCAGAGCAGAGAGAAAGAGTGAGAGAGAGAGGACAGTGGAAGGGAGGCACAGAGAAAGAGAGAGGAGGGGGGAAGGCAGAGAGAGAGAGAGAGAGAGAGAGAGAGAGAGAGAGAGAGAGAGAGAGAGAGAGAGAGAGAGTACAATTTACGTACGACAAAGTATTGGTGTGTGTGTGTGTGTGTGTGTGTGTGTGTGTGCGACAATAATGTGAAAGAGGGAAAATTTAGAAAGAGAAGGGGTGAATTACCGCCAAGGACGCAGACAAAGACACAGGTCTTGCCCTGTACTCTATGTCCTTGGCGTTACTAACCCCTTCCCTTTCTAAATTTTCTTTCGTTTTCCGCCCTCAGCCACACCGTTTTGAAACTAAATGAGGTTAAATACACAGGCGGAACTCAAGTGCATGTTGATAGCCAAGGGGGGAAAGGGTCAACCACCTGCTCAGAGGTCTGACCCCAGGAAAGGCGGCTTCACTCCACCTATCAGAGAGTGGTGACGAGAAGAAAAGGGAGCAAAAATCCTTGCAGTCTCTCTCTGTCTGTCTCTGTCTCTCTTTCTTTGTTTTTTTCTCTCTCTTTTTTTTTTTTTTTTTTAACTGTACTGCATTACTCTGTGCGTGAGGACATAAGGAAATGTTACGAATTTATTTGTTTTTGTTAACCCTTTGATTTGGCACACACTTGGAATGAATGTGTACTATTTGTTTGCAGGAAAGGAAGTGGGAAATGTTATTGTTCTGTTACCCCCTCCCCCTTGTCAACAGACCTCTTTGGTAATGGCAATCCAATATTAAAGTGTCAAAGTATCTTTGTCTCTGTCTCTGTCTCTCTCTCTCTCTTTGTGCCTTTGTTGCTTCTTCCCATTTCTGTCTCTGTCTCTGTTTGTCTGTCTGACTCTTTTTGCCTTGTTACTTCTTCCTATTTCTCATGTTCCCCCCTCTCCCTTCTTTTTCTCTCTCTCTCTCTCTCTCTCTCTCTCTCTCTCTCTCTCTCTCTCTCTCTCTCTCTCACTCAACTGCATGTCACTATGTTACATTGTATCTTTTAAATATTTTCATTCCGTATGAAAAATCATAACGTATTGTGCTTTACAACTTCTTCCCATATCTCATGTTCTCTTGCTCCCTCATCCTTTTCCCCCCCCCCCCCCCCCACTCTCTATCTCCCACTATCCCCCCCCCCCCTCTCTCTCTCTTCTTCCAATTTTGTGTGCATTTTGTCATATTCATTTTACTGTTTGTTTTATACATGCTAATTGTTGTCCATTATAGTACATTTCTACATTCCCCCTCTCTACTTCTCTTCTTTCCCCCTCTTTTTATTTCTTTCTTTTCTCTTTTTCTTTCAGTATGATCGCATGACTGTTTTTGTTTTGTTTGTTTTTTGTTCATACTTCATTTCATTTCACTACATATTGTAGTCCCTATTCAGGGCGAGGACTGGATGTAAGAACGTGCTTCAGTGCTCATCGCAAATAAAGAATTTTCTCTTTTTCTCTTTTCTTCCCTTCTCTTCTCTTCATCTCTCTCTCTCTCTCTCTCTCTCTCTCTCTCTCTCTCTCTCTCTCTCTCTCTCTCTCTCTCTCTCTCTCTCTCTGCCTGAACTCATATCACACTTCCCCACTCCAGTTTTTCTACGTTGTCATTCTTCTCTTCACATCTATCTGCGAAATAATGCTGTTTGCGATCTGCGCCTGTTACACATCACGTCTGAAGACACACACATTATAGTGCATGTCTTATAGTGCTTACTTTCAGTACGCATTGCTTTGTGCCGCTGGCTTACTTTAAGAATTTTTGTGTTCGTTCATACATCAAGATAGGCAATTTAGTGATTTGAACATTTGTGTCAGAAGACTGTCCCGACTGTATCTCTGCCCAAGGATCAATACTGGCTTACTTTATTCTCGATTTTTTTTTAATTCGTATGAAAAAAATTATTTTACATCAGAATGGAGATAACATTGGTCATTAAGGAATAAAGAATAAAGAATAGGATGATTTGTTAATCTGTGTTTTTAAAGGGCAATTTTAGGATGAAAGATATGGCGCACAGTTCTTATAATGAAAGGATCAGTTACTGCGTCAGTTAACAATTCTCGATGTTTCTTTCGATCTTTGTATGACGTATGCGATGCCATCAAAATCAAAGTATGAACAAATTTTATTCGTCGATCTTTCGCCAAAAAAATTAACATCAGAATATGATCAGATGGTGATTAAAATATAGGTTTCCCAGTACACAAAAAAGAATAAAGCAAGAACTGTCAGAAACAAATTGCCACATGAACATTGTGCAAATAATGTGCTATTAGCAAATCGTTCTCCCGACTACAAAAAAGCCTAGACGGCAACTTCAGTGAAAAAAATATTCAACCAATGATGCCAATCTTTGATAATAATTCTCCAAATAAAGGGCAATCTTTTAGCGTCTAACTTAGCCTTGCAAAATGCGCGACAGGCTGTTCTTACGGCAGCTGCTTCATGGAAAGCAATAAATACATAGTCACGAAAATATGGGCTGGTACAATAACACTCTCCCGTGGAGGTTTGACTGTCACGCCATGATGGCACCAAGCATTAAAATTGATGTAAAATCGGTCTCTTTCTTTAATGACGATGTCTCAAAGTTCAGGAAGTATCCTGTGGGTTCTGCCCAACCTTCGGGTGTATCTTTTTCTTCGTCGATAATGTATAAAAAACTAAAAACACCATTTGCTCATACATGCACACAGCAAAAAGAAAATACACAATGGCAAACGCACCTACAAAAAACTAAACTCATGGACTAGTTGTTGAGGAATTTAAGATAGTCATCTACAGAAGTTTACGCCAGTACACACAGACACAAGTGTAAATACTACAAGGAGGCTCTTTCGGCAAATGTTTTAACAGTGTACTACAGAGAAGAGAGATAGTGAGGAAGAGATTCATTGAAGTGACGGAAAAGCCAGATACCACCGGTCCGACTGTTGATGTGCTCATACCTCCTCCTCTTGAAAAGAGCGCTATCTTGGACTCTCTCAACCAATGGGAAGCCAGCATCCAGTCTTGACATCATGGCGCTTCTGATCTCAGCTCTAAAAAAAGAAGAATTCTCCAATGGTAAAGCCAAAATATCAACAACCATTGACTCTGACTCCACGAGTTTGAGGCAGGAGGAGTTCCAACGGGCATGACTTCAGTCTGTTTCACACTTTAATTTAAGCTTAGTACTTGTCATCCATTCCTGCAGGAGGTGCAACTCTTAGAAAGCTCTGTGTCAATCAGCATACTTGTGAAAACAATCTCATCAGGCGTGAGTACAATTGTGAAATCAACACTTGTCATCCATTCCTTCAGCTAATTAAACAAACAGTCTCTATCTTAGCCATTTTCATCCGACAAGGGCTGTGGTACAATGTAAACAAAGTCATCACCAAAGGCTGAACCACTGGGGTGCACACGGCAAGTAAAGTAGCTAGCGTATTCATGGTGCTACCGTTTCCTGTCGGATTTGCGCGGTGCTCAAACTCTATGCAGTCACGAAAGATGATCTGGGCTCAAGGATTTTTGAGAGGAATGGGAGGTTGGACACCGGTCTATAGTTCTTTAACTTATTAAGGTCTAGTCCTGGCTTTTTCAAGAGAGGGGGATTGCCTGCTTAAACTGACTGGCTGACGAAAGAGATTTGGAGGTTTGTGCCACGGGAATCAAATGAGAGGCACACCGTTAAGGAGGAATCAAGGATGGGGTCAAGGACACAACTTTTGTGGAAGATTCACTTCTGAGATCGGCGAGCAGTTTACGCCCCTGGATTAAAAGTCAAAATGGTGGTCCCCTGTGAGTTATCGTAAAGGACTGGTTGGGAAGGATTTGCATCAAGATTGTCACGGATGGTTTTGATTTTATCAACAAAGAATTCGCTAAATTGTTGAGAGATTTGAGATGAAGGAATGTTCGTGGGCAAACTTAATTTCTTTTGTTTGCCAAGTAGTTCATTTGAAAGAGAAAACAACTGCTTTGATGAAGAACAAGAGTCAATTTTATCACTCTTGTCAAGGTATAGTCTTCACCAAACTATGAATTTTAGAGATTCACACGCAAGTTCAGATGCTTCCGTTGCAGCTAGTGGGTGAAGGTATGATTATGAACAGCAAAACTGAAAAGATAAATAACGAAAATATATGTATCTAACAAATGACGTAAGAGAAAACTTACAGAAGACTTTCACGAATCACGTCAAAACGGGTCAGAGTTAGATATCGACTGCAATTCTGTGGTCATTATACCAAACCTAAATATACTAAAAGATTTTACAATGAAACAGTATAAATATACTGATGGTTTTAACTGACAAATGCGCGCCCTAGTGTCATTTACTATTCCGTCCTATGTTCATTCTTAGTCCGTAGGCCTATATCAGTCACAAACGACACTAGGACTGCAAAACCAGAAAAGGTTACATAAAAGACAATGGGGTATCATACATGGAAGTCCAAACCAAGGGAAGGGCTCACATACCTTCGGTATACATACACAGATTCTTTTCATGTGAAAAAGATTTTTTAAAAAATTCACAACCGTGAGCAAGTTTCGTTTTCTGCTAAACCGGTTTATGGTGATTAGCGAAACACTTCTCCAAATTTCTCTCACGCGATTTGCTGGAATATCAGCATTATCGTTTTTCTCGCTAATTTTGCACGCCTAATAAAGTGAATAACATGTCAGTCAATGTTTAGGCGTAGGTTTCTGTTTGGTTCCTTCACATTGTGGTTTTAAGGGAAGTGCAATTGCGGAGTGTTGAAAAAAAAAAAGGCACACACGGGAATATGTAGAAAATGTTTCAAATCGTCAACAAGAAATTTTTCTACCTGAAACACTTCATATTTTGGAAAAAAAAAAGTCTTGTGAAAGCTGTGCAGATTTTCCAAGTATTCATGACACGTGAACGCTAAGAAAACATTACGGTTGATTACGCAACACACAATTTCGATCGTCATGTCGCGCATGTCTGCGGGAGATTTATTTCAGCGCATCATCTGTTATTAGCTTGCTCAAGATTGATAGGATTTTTACAGTGGGAAGGGTCTGGAAATTGATGAATGCTGTCAAAATGAAATCCATACTTTGCGTGATCAATGGCAGTTACGAAAAGAGGGGTATTAAAGCTGATAAATAATGTCAACATGAAATGCATATTTTGTGCGATGCAAGCGCTTTTGAAGAAGAAAGGTTTTATATTGATATACGATGTCAATGTAACATTTACATCTTGAGTAACTCAGGCATTACTGGTACCATATCAGTAATTGCTCAAAATCAGGCAAACAGATTACGAACTTAAATCGTAGAAGACTTACTTGATTTTATAGTTGTTTAGCGTCTACTATTAAAGTTCTAGAAAACTGTAGAATTGAAA
Organism: Conus betulinus; assembly: GCA_016801955.1. Classification (NCBI taxonomy): domain Eukaryota; kingdom Metazoa; phylum Mollusca; class Gastropoda; order Neogastropoda; family Conidae; genus Conus; species Conus betulinus. Next base: position 58,111 of record JADBJO010001739.1, read on the forward strand.
ACACACACACACACACACACACACACACACACACACACACACACACACACACACACACAGAGGCACGCATCCTCTCCCCCTCCACCCACATCTACCCACACACTGTACACACACACCGCCCTTTAACCCAACTCTAGCCCCTCTCTCCCTATCTCCTTTCACTCACTCACAACCACAGACAGACAGACAGACAGACAGACACACACACACACACACACACACACACACACACACACACACACACACACACACACACACACCACCGCATTCTCCTCCCTAGACATACATAGAGAAACAGATAGACAACAAACAGGCAGACAGACAAATACACACACACACACACGCACGCACAAGCGCGTGCACACACACACACACACATGCATACACATACCACACACACACGCGCGCGCGCGCGCGCACACACACACACACAACACCTCCATCCCCCCTCCACACACACACGCGCGCACGCACACACACATACACCCCCCCCCCCCCCCCCCCCCGCCTACACACACACAATATATCTCATAATTTTGTGAAAAGACGTAAAATGAAAGTGCTGCTGCGCGCTGCTACAACAACAACAAACAACAACAACAACAACAACAACAACTACTACTACTACTACTACTACTACTACTACTACTACTACTACTACTACTACTACTACTACTACTGCTAAACCACACACACCACCACACTACACACCACACCACACCACACCACACCACACACTCACTCTCCACACACCTTCACATACCAACCCCCAACCCTTACCTTATTCAGCTTGGAAGCAATGAAGACGTTGGGAGACAACCAGCTATACCTCGCATGGCCTCCATCAGCTCCGCGGGCGACTTGAGGTCCACGTGGATGCAGTGGAGATTGTGCGGCCGATAGATGGCCCTCAGCAGCCTCTCCGCCTGCTCCACCCCCGTGTACATCATGATGCTATACGCGATGGGAAACTCCACCTCTTCAGCCGTCGCCGACATGACGTAACCCCGCTCCTCCACGAAGCGGGAACAGTTCCGGGTCGTCTCCAGGATGTACTCCGCCGCGGTCTTCTCCACGCGCTGGTGAGCGTCCATAAAGGCTTTCCCGCGCTCCTGCTCCTCTGGGTCGTTCTGGATGAGTTTCTGGCAGCTGGGAGTAGCCTCCCCTGGACTGAGGTGGGGTTGATACCTGTTTGCGCTGCGGAGCCATTTCTCCTTCTGATCGGCCACCAAGGACGCCATTTTCAGATGGGGCTGAGCCTGGAGGGGGAAGGGCAGGAGTAGACTGGCCTCGGAAGAGAGGAGGAGGAGGAGGTGGCAGAGCCGGCCGGTGGAGCAGGGAGGAGGTGGGGATGGGCTTTGGGAAGGAGCGGGTCTTGGTGGGAGGGTTTCCTGGGCGTGGCGGAGATGGTGGCGAACGAGGAGATGGTGGTCTTGTTGACAGTTCGTGCTGGGAACCCGGCCTGTGCGCGGGAGCAGATAGGTGAGGAGTGGGGTGGGGGGGGGGGGGGGGGGGGTCGGGGGGGGGGGGGGGGTCGGGAGGGAGGGCAGCAGAGAGGGAAGGAGGAGGGAACAACTGGTCAGTCAAGCGAATGAAATGAGTCCGTGGTTAAATTCGGAACATCATGATTTTTGATAAAGTTTTGTTTAAAACCCAACCGATTACTCATTCGGTCTTGGCAGTCGATGAAGACCGTCCTTCACTCATTTATTCGTTTATTTATTTATCTGTCATCGTCAGCCAGTCAGTAAGGTATTCATTCATTCATTCATTCACTCATTTATTCATTCGTTCAGTCAGTCAGTCAGTCAGTCAGTCAGTGGTGTCAGTCAGTCACTAGTCAGGCAGTTAATTAGTCAGTCATTGAAGCATTCATATTTACAACACACACACACACACACACACACACGCGCGCGCGCGCGCGCGCGCGCGCACACACACAGGTGTGTGTGCGCTTGCGTGCGTGCGTGCGTGCGTGTGTGTGTGTGTGTGTGTGTGTGTGTGTGTGTGTGTGTGTGTGTGTGTGTGTGTGTGTGTGTTGTATGTATTTATTATTCTGTCATCATTATCAACCCGGTAAAACACTCAAGACTGATTATATTCAGCGATTCATGAAATGAGAGAGAGAGAGAGAGAGAGAGAGAGAGAGAGAGAGAGAGAGAGAGAGAGAGAGAGAGAGAGAGAGAGAGAGAGAGAGAGAGAGAGAGAGAGAGAGAGAGAGAGAGAGAGAGAGAGAGATTGAGAGAGATGGTTTAGATGGTTTAATGTTCAAAAGTCATTAGACTCTTAACATTCCCGATAAATCCAAATATCATACAATCAAAATACATCATGCATGGACTCTGTAAATAACACAAATTCTATTTTCTGAGAGGTATCTCTAAAATGTTTCATTCGCATGTTATCAACATATGGTTCGCTGAGAAAATTTGACTGACATGAAGAATACAGAGAAAATCTCTCACTGCTGTTAACTAGTGGACCAGTCATCAATGAAGTTTGCTAAAAGAAAAGACCCTTTTCCTGTCATCAATATCAACCGGGGTAAAATACTCAAGACTGATTATATTCAGCGATAAAATGAAATGAAATATATATATATATATATATATATATATATATATATATATATATATATATAGAGAGAGAGAGAGAGAGAGAGAGAGAATCACAATGATTTTTTTATGACGGTAAAAGTATTGGCTTAGCCATTTTTTCATACTTGCTACTACTATTCTACGAAGCTAACACTAAATAATACAACGAATGCATCAGAGAGAGAGAGAGAGAGAGAGAGACGGTCGGGAGTGTGTCAGTTTCGCAAAGTGTAAATCATTACGGGGTTAGAGTTAAGCGCAGCATTCGCACTATCTTTCGGGTCATAATGAGCACGTGAAACACGCACGCCCCTCTGAGTTTTAAGTGCCTGAGTAATCTGTCTCAAGTATAGCTGATACGATACGTTATCTCTGGGCGAAAAATGCATGCGTAGGTGACAGCGACCAACTGACAGCAAAGAGCGTGTGGATGGTAGCTGTGTCACTCATTAAAATAATGCCCTCGGCAAAACGGTTCATCGAAGACTTGCGCTGCTACACACGGTTGAGAGCTCGAAGTCACCTTTCACATCAAAGATGTTGATCCGGAGAAGATAAGTATCTCACCTCGCTTTGCCACTGTCTCCGTTGGAGTCCTGTTCTCTGCGCAAGTCACTAAACACTTTTAGGCATCACAGTCATAGCGCTCCATGAGAAATGTGTTTGGTTGGCTGCGCTCCCAGGTAACCATGTTTGCCATCTTGATTTTGTTCCTTGTTTTGCAAGGCCTGGCCCCTCTCAGTTCAAGGACAAAGAACATCACAAAGATGGAGGAATGTTGGTCTATATGTGTACAGTGTCTTCAGCCAAGACGGTGGAGCAGACCAAGACATCAGTGGCTGCATCAGTGGGGCAAGGGCACTCCTTCGACATCCTTTCGACCCATACAGGCCTCCACAGTCCTGATCAAGATCATAATTTTCAGCTGAAACGTGAAGACTGCTCTGTGACATGGTTGAGAGACTTGAACAACACAGTCCAACACTCACAACCTTCAAGATTTTATCAGCAAGTGCCTGGAATGCATCCTCAGCATCAATCAGCCACACGTCTTTTCACACCAAACCCTGTAGGAGAGAAAACCAAACCAAATTCAAACAGAAACCAACATTCAGAAAAAATAAATGAGGCTGGTTTGGACACACACTGAGAAAGTCTCCTTCCACCATCACAAGACAGGTACTAGAATGGAACCTACAGGGAAATAGAAATGTGGCACGGCCTCAACAGATATGGAGCTGGTGCATAGATCCCAAAGTGAAGACAGTCGGAATGACATGGGCCCAACTGAAGAAGTCAAACCCAGATCTGAATCCACTGGAAGAGTGTTGCCGCAGCCCTATGTCCCCAAGTGACATCAAAAGGATTGAAAGGGGCAGCGGCACGAAGCGGAACGCGGGGAGGGGTTATCAAGGTTAGCTCAATGCCTGCACGTGCCTTTGTCTGCACAAGAACCCGCGCGCGCGCGCGCGCGCGCGCGCGTGTGTGTGTGTGTGTGTGTGTGTGTGTGTGCACGCGCTTGCTTCAAACTTGACAGTTTGGCATTATAAACAGCAAAGCATGTGGCTCAAACAGACAGCCAACCCATGAACATGAGACAGACGCAGAGCTAATCAGATCAACAGGAAGAGGGGAATGCCTTCACTATGTGCGATGGAACAATGCCGAGCGAAAGACAAAGATACCTATCCCCCTTCCTCCATGTTGGTCAGATCCAAACACATGATTGTTGAACAGTGAGAAAGTCAGTCAATTCGTGCACCAATCACAAGATGCTACTATGTTGGCCAAGCCCCTCACCTGCTGAAAGCTTTGGCGCTGGATATGACTGATGACCAGTACAACCTCGGTGAGTGGGCGCATGTGTTCACAGATGGATCCTTAAAGAGAGCAGTGAAGAACGAAGGAGCAGGAATCTTCATCAAAACACACTGATGGGAGACTGACCCCCGAAGCCTTTCTGATGGGGAGTATTCCCTCCAACTATAGAGCAGAGTCAGCAGCTGTGCTCCATGCTGCACGAGCGCTCAAAAGTCAAGCAACTCACCACCCAAGACTGCTTTCTCCACTGACGGCAGATCTCCGCTGCAGGGACTTCTGAGCAACAGAAGCGAACAGCAGCTGAAAAACATTTAAAAAAAAAAGCCCTCCATGATCTTTCAAGACGATCCATCATTGTACTCCAATGGATCCTATGCCACTGTGGGATCACTGGGAATGAGAAAGCTGACGCTCTGTCCAGGCAGCAATATGGAGCAGTTCAGCCACCTGGGTGACCAGCCGGGAAGGCCAACACTATCATCCACAACAAATATCAAAACCAGCGAAGAGAAGGCTTGGTGCAGACAGCGGTGTTGATCCAATTTATCAGCTCTAGAGGTACCAGCAAACAATCCTCTTCTGACTGAGAACTGGCCTCTGCCAACTGCTGAGCCACCTCAGCTGAATTAAGACTGCCCACACAGATGAATGTCTTTGCGGCGCTGGATCTCAGACCAAGAACACATCCTCCAACACTGTCCAGCCCATGATGTTCTATGGCGTCAAACCTGGCCAGAGGGTGCAGAACTGCAGATGCAGCTTGGGGCAGCCGTCAAGACCTCGAGAAGACTGTGGGATTCGTCATGGCGATAGTTTTGAAAATGACGCAACCAAAACCAGTCGACCACAGAAGAAGAAAAAGGATGGGTTCAAAGAGCGAGCAAACAGCCAGCCTGTAATTTGAAAAGGTAGGTACTGTATACGTCAGACAGGCCTAAACTTCGGATCTCTTGAAGAAATTAAACTGGCTCAAAATCGAGCATAGAATTAAGTTTAAATCGGAGCGTCTCTGTTATAAGGTTATCACAGGTGAAACGCCCACCAATCTCTCTGATCGCTTCGAAATATATATTCCTACACGACTGCTCCGTTCTTCCTCTGATGATCGATTTTTTCGATTTCCGCCATATAACCGAAAGCAGCACGGTTCTAGTGCATTCACATTTTCTGCAGCAACACTCTGGAATTCACTACCTTTCCATCTACGTCATGCCCCTTCCTTCCCGACGTCAAGTGCGCACTTAAAACGTATCTGTTCAAACGCCAGTTGCAGGATACCACCTGAAATATTACCTACTACGTGTCACTTGCACACTTTGCTCGTGTGCAAATGAGCTGTTCACCGTATCATATAGTGTGTTTATACATGCAACATTATGTTCCAGTGTGTGTGTGCGTGGCGCGCGCGCGCGCGCGCGCGCGCGCGCGCGCGTGTGTGTGTGTGTGTGTGTGTGCTGCGCGCGCGCGCGCGCGTGTGTGTGTATGTGTGTGTGTGTGCGCGTGTGTGTGTGTGTGTGCTGTGTGCGTGCGCGAGTGTGCGGGTGCGTGTGCGGGGTGTGTCTGTGTATGTTTATGACTCGTGAACGCAATTGTGTGTGTGTGTGTGTGTGTGTGTGTGTGTGTGTGTGTGTGTTGTGTGTGTGTGTGTGTGTGTGTGTGCGTGTGCGCGCGCGCGCGCGCGTGATCTACTTATATTTTTTTGGATGTAGAATTATTAAAACTTGTAAAGCGCCCTGTAGCCTACGTTGTTAGGATGGGAACTATAGAAACTGTCCTCCTCATTATTATTATTTTTTAAACAAGAATATGTACACAGCACCCTGGTATATTGCAGTCCTAGCCTTTGCTTGGCTTGGTAAGTTTGCGCTTTCCGTCTCTGACACATAGTCTTACGATCGCTTAGCGTGCCGGGCGCCCACACACACTGCAGTCAAAATCCTGACCAGTCATATTCTAGGGCCCTGTTTCATCGCCCAATCAAACCCAGCCACAGTCGTCGCCATCTTGCTTGGTGAGGTAGCAAGGTCTGTAAAGGTCCCTGTCCACGGTTGCAGATTCGGGCCAAAACGCTGTTTGTTCTTTGTTACACTCAAAGCTACACCTGGCTTTTCTCAGAAGATCAGCCAGTACCAGAACATATTCATCGCACAGTCCAGCCCTTGACCCATACCTTACCTCACTCTGAGGCAGGTCTCATGCTCGTTTGTTTTTCTGTGTAGACCTTTAATTTCCTGTCGTCAGCTGGACTTTTCACTCGAAAATCTTAGTGCCCAACCAATAACGTAGAAACACAAGGAGTCCACTACGTACTGCATCATTCTGCTATTTTTGCTGACATATGGCTTTGAACTAATTTACTAACCCCGAATTCCGGATAATTCATCTTTTTCACATTCAAAACAACTTTTATTTTTCGCAGAGCCTAATCAATTTTCATCCGTTCAAACTTAAAAACAAAAAGTTTACAAAACGAACAGCAAATTCTATATTTAACGTACACATATTATAAAACAAGCAGAACATTGTGTCTATACTGTCAGTGTCACACAGTAACCTTCTTACTATTTTGAAGCGTTGTCCTTTTCTTCAAAATAAAATAATCAGAGAGAGAGAGAGAGAGAGAGAGAGAGAGAGAGAGAGAGAGAGAAAACACAACCGTAGATTCCTAAAGATTTTCCATATACAGAAGCATAGAAACTGACATCAACAGCGCAAATAAATTACTCATCATCTGTTCGAACTTTGTTGTCACTTCTTGACCTTTGCTGTAACCCCGAACTCTGATCTGCAGAGACTAGCAAACAGACTGATCGGCTTTGAACAAGCACAGTGTACCACGGAGCAAGCGATCAATCCGCTGCGAACCGCTTGGCCTAAGGCACATGTCCCAGATGAACTTATTTTTTTTTTTTTTTGGGGGGGGGGGGGGGGGGGGGGGGGGGGGGGGGAAAGGGGAATCAATCTTTTTCCGCCGATCAAGCATCCCGGACACACAGCCTTACTTGCAGCACCAGCGTGTTCGCCTCCAGGCCCCTCAGATCAGAAGACTCGGCCTCCAGGCGCGCCATAATCACCAGGAGGGTGAGGAGGAAGAGCCCCCCCACCAGCACCCTGCGGCGGAAGACACGTGCGCTGGGCGAGTACATCAGCCGGTTGACCCATTTTCCGTAGACACCGCTCTCCCAACATCATGTCTCGGCCCCCGCCCTCAGCTCCGCTGCCCACCTGAAAGCACAAGATGTATGGCAACTTAGAGGCTTCCAAAAGTCAGTATTTTTTTTTTTTATCGGCACCATTTCAGAGGCCTCCAAGAGTTAACATTCTTCCTTTTTTCCATCAGCACAATTCTCCCCCCCCCCCCCCTCTCCTAATGAGCACAGTAACATCAACAAAACAGAGACAATTACAATGAACGATAATCACGTCAAAAAAAAAAACAACGATTTAACAACAACAACAACAACAACAACAACAAATAAAATCAATCATTTTCACGCAAAAAAAAAAAAAACAACAAAAAATATTTATCTGAAAACGAATTAGTTTCACATAACAAAAACAGAACACAAAAAAATAAACAAACAAAAAACCCACCACCACCACCACCACCACCACCACCACAAACAACAACAACAACGAAACAGTTATTTCCACTGGTCTTGAAGCTGCTTAAGATCAAAAAAGAAAAAAAAAATAACGTAAACATGAAATTATGGAAAACAGATAAAAGGGGGGTGAAAAAAGTATCAACAATATCAGATCCGGGAGGAGAGCCGTGCAGGCAAGCTAAATGTTTTGTGCACATTTTGTGACCGCGGCTCATTTACTCTTTCTGCACGTGCGTTTTGATTTACTTCAGAGTCGGCGCGCCATTCATCCTCCATCCTCTTCCTGACTGTAATCCATAACTTAATAAGCAAAGGGACAGACAGATTACTGGACAAAAACCAATGCACTTCTACCTCTTGGGTCTCCTTCAGACAAAAACAGACAACAGGTAGGACAATGAAAACGAAGAACGAGAAACCACTTACCTTCTCATATTCGGCGCAAAATGGCTGCTGGGTGAAGACCAATATGCGCTGAATATGAGAAGATAAGTGGTTTCTCGTTTTTCGTTTTCACTGTCCTAATTGTTGTTTGTTTTTGCCTGGAGAAGACTCAAGAAGTCGAAATATATTGTGTTTTGTTGTGTAATCTGTCTTTCTGTATCTGTATCTGTGGCGGTAACTAACTCCTTTTCTTTCTAAATTTTGCTTCATTTTCCGCCCTCAGTCACTTCGTTTTGAAACTAACTGTATCCATAACAGCAAGCAAAGGAAGTTGGAGAGGTTGAGATAGCCTTTCCGGATTCGGGACTGTACGCATGCCACGATTCGACTTCCGTCTGCCCGAATTCCGCTTCCGTGATCCCGACATCCGCTTCCCTGTTGTTTTCCGGGTTCTACATTCCTTCGTCTATGATTACCCGAACGTAGAAGGACAAGGTCCTGGTGTTGAAGGTCTGAAGTACTCTCCGTGTCTGCACCTACGTTGACGCGAGAGTCTAGACGGATAACCCAACGGTTGTAAATTAGAAGTACACCCTACCCGAGGTTTGTACCCCGGCGTAATCAACGTATATTATAGAGAGAAACACAACTTATGTTGTAAAGTAGAACTACGTCCTATCTGTTGTTTGTACCCCAGAATAAACCTTGAGACACTTCAGTTGGACTACTGAACAGTGAGGCAGATAAGAACTACACGCTGTTGTTTGCACGCCTGCAATAAATTAGAGACACTTCAGAGATGATTCGCGTGCATCCGTAGAATGTGTTCTTCATGCCTAACTTCTGAGACACAAACGCTTTAGTTAACGCTGCCTCCATAAGAATGATAAAAATAATAGCATACCGCAACATTGTCTGCATAATGCCAGGAGTCCTATTGACCCAGTCAACTTTACCTCTGAGTTATCAGCCCCCGTGGC
>JADBJO010001739.1:72500-75000 GCA_016801955.1 Conus betulinus
TTATTAGTTATACCCAAGTGACAAATTGATTTTTCATCCGTGCTTCTGGTAACAAAGTAGATGCGATTCAGTATCACTTACCCTGAAAATAAACTTAGGCATTTCTTTGACATTCATTAATATCTATCACATATACAGTTCCTGACTGTAATTCATTTTAAATGATCTGTACTTTGTAAATTTTTTCGCTTGAACTAATTCGACTGTTCTAGTCCTACGCAAGGCTTAACGAAAATTAATCGCTCAATTCTTTCAACTTTCTAATCTAATTGTGGTGACATGAAATAAGCTTTGTATGGGTGCGATTTTAATTCATTTGTCTTTATCAGATCCTCTATTTATGATAAAAATCTTCCCAAATCATCGAATATCATCACATTGAGATATCTTTCTGATACACTAAAAAAAATGTTTAAAGAACAATGTGTTTTCTGTGCATGTGTCTAATACTTTCATCTAAACCTCATACTTCTGAAGCACCGCCATTTGAAAGAGAGAGAGAGAGAGAGAGAGAGAGAGAGAGAGAGAGAGAGAGAGAGAGAGAGAGAGAATAGCTTGCATGTCGTATTTTTACACAATGTAAAGATACAAGTGTCTAATATCAAAAAGACATTAAACAAACCTCTGAACTGAACTGAACTTTTTTCAACCGCCTTTTTTTTTTTCAACCCTAGTCACTGAATTCGTTAAAGATTACTTAATATTTGTATTTTATCATGTTTACCACTTTCATTTCAGAACAATTTTTCGTCAGCTGCAAGAAAACCACCGTCACGGAAAATGATTTTATTAATCTTAATCGAATAGACTTACAATTTAAGTTTTAACAATAATTCACACAATATACTGAGGTGGTTTCGTATGCCATCAGGGTTGATATAGTGTCATGTCATCCGCAAATGATAACAACGATAACGACAAACAACAAAGTTCAACAAAAAGTGAGTGTAATGATAGCTCCATTTTATGCCTTGGTAATATATCAGTGCTAATTCGTTTACCATTAGTGAAAAAGAAGACTTGGTTGCAAACACCCCCTTGCTTTACGCCACGACGGCAGTATAGTCTGTTATAGGTACACCTCTTCTACTTTCCGTTTGTAAATTAGTAGAAAAAATGTTCACAAGGTCAGATAGTTTACCTTGGATTTCATTCTTCAGCAGATAAGACCACAGAAGAGGAAATCAAGCTGCAGGCTCCATCAAAGTCGATAAATGCAAACATAGCTTACAGTCTAGGAAAGGTTTTATTCATGGCAATGGCAAAAAGTGTAAAACCTGAACAATAGTTGAATAATCTTTTCTAAAAGCATCTTTGCATCTCCTGTGATATAAAGTATATTGATTCAAAATTGTAAGCAACGATGATGACTGCAAAATTTTCCATTGATATTTGTGATCAAGTAAACTTCTTGCTACTATTAAGTATATGCACATATTGTTTAAAACTCGTGTGCGTTTTTATGTGCGAGTTGATTTTATCTTTTTCAAAAATTCAAATATTTCATCACATCCAACAATTCAGAAAAAAAAGACTTTATTTGGTTTGTTTCTGTGTGTCCCATGAATTTCTTATTATTATGTTGTGGGGCTGTACGATAATGCAGATGTTCTGATTTCAACTTTTTTCTGTGTTCATCCTTGCCAGCATTTATACTCGGTGTAGCTGGTCGGAGTTTATCCTGTCCAGACTACATCCGGGTATAAGATGGTAATGTCAAAACACATCTGACTTTAGACCCGCCGGGGGTATAAAATGGCCGAAGCCAATTTACACCCTCTGGGTCATTTAAAGCAGCCTAAACCGCAGTATTCTCTCTCTCTCTCTCTCTCTCTCTCTCTCTCTCTCTCTCTCTCTCTCTCTCTCAACACACACGTAAGAACGTACATACACACGTACGTACGCACGTACGCACGTACACACTGACGCATGTACGAACGCACGCGCACATACAGCACACACACACACGCGCGCGCACACACACACACACACACACACACACACACACACACACACACACACACAGACAGGAAATCACGCAGTCATCCACAGGTTTTAAGACAAGTGGATGATTCATTGAGAACAACGCTGAAGTGGTCCGACCAGTTCCCCAGATACATTACTGAAAGTAAGAGGTCATCTCCACGTGCCAACCTCGCCGGCCACAAAGGGACAAAACCCACGCAAACGCAGAGGTTTCCAAAAGAAAGACACACCCGAAGGTGCGGGTGGGGCTCAGAAAAGTACTGTCCTCATCTGCCGAACCAACCAGCGGGGAGCTTTGCTGCACCACCCTTGGAACACCGCGAGCGCTGTGTTCGCACAGGGTGCAGGCACGCACAGGGTATTCCATTAAAAGACGTCAAGGGACATAAGTGCTCCCTGGCAGAGGCCATTATGTCATGGCCACCGGATGTGACACGACAGAACCTCCACGACAGCAGAGGTCTCAAGAAAATTTCTGCTCTCCAAACTAGAATTCACCGATGAACGCAATCGC
>JADBJO010001739.1:102500-110000 GCA_016801955.1 Conus betulinus
AATCTAGATTTAACTGACATATGGCGTGAATTAAATCCGGAATTACGCAGATATACTTGGAGGAGAAACTAAATCCATGTCAACAGAGTCGTTTAGATTTCTTTCTTGTTTCAGACTGGCTTTGCAATTATGTTATAGATGTTGATATCTTACCAGGATATCGGTCTGACCACCTCCTTAATTACCAGTAACGTTAGAGAACAAGGCAGAGAGATAAAGAGAAGTTCATTATGGAATTCAACAGTTCGCTATTAAAAGACAATAATTACGTAAAAAGAGGTAAACGAGGTTATCCAAACTGTCACCGAGGAATATGCAGCACTTCCATACTGTCGTTGTGGATTGGCCCAAATTCCTAATTCAGAAATCCACTTTGTTATACTGATCAACTATTTTTGGATACATTGCTTATGAAAATTAGGGGCAAAACTATATCGTATGCAACTCGCTGAAGAAGAACGGAAGGACGCAGAAAAAACAGAAAGATCTAGAAAGTAATATTTCTTTACTTGAGAGGAAAGTTAGCGTTATCGGAACCAGAAGCCTTGAACTTGAAAAATGTAAAAAAGATTTAATTACTCTTCGAGAAAAGAAAATGGAGGGTGTATTGTTGCGTTCAAGGGCGAGATGGGTCGCAGAAGGGGAAAAAAATAACGAAATATTTTTGTGGACTTGAAAAACGTAACTACGTTAATAAGAATATAATCAAACTTACGAGAGATGACGGTACTACTTTAAATGATATGATGAAATTGCCCAGGAAGTTAATAACTTTTACAGAAAATGTATTTTAAAAAAGATGCAGAGCCTTGTGAAATATTTGATTTGGTAGAAGACTTGCCAACGTTAAGTGATGGAATCAGAGAACGTCTTTGGAGGGTAAAATTACTTTAGAAGAAGCAGGTATTGCTCTTAAACATATGTCAAATAGGAAAAGCCCTGGAGTGATGGTTTTACAGCCGAGTTTTTCAAATTTTTCTGGCTGCAACTTGGTCCATACGTTGTAGAGAGCGATCATGATGGATATGATAAAAGGAGCTTTCATCAACGTAAAAAGAAGGCATAAGAAGGCATTATTGTATGCATTCCCAAGGGTGACAAACCTAAAAACCAGAAAAAAAAAACTGGAAACCCATCTCGCTTTTGAATATTGTATACAAAATAGGATCTACTTGTATAGCTAACCGATTAACTTTAAAGCAAGTGCTTCCCTCTATCATCAATGAGGATCAGACTGATTTATTCCTAACAGGTATTTGGGAGATAATATTCGTCTTATCTATGACATACTTGATTTCATGATTGCATCCAAAAAAAACCAGGTTTACTTCTTTGTCTGGATTTTTGAAAAAAGCGTTTGATAGTGTAAGTTATGATTTCATGTTTAAGGTACTACACGTTTTTGGCTTTGGTCCAAGCTTCTCTCAATGGATACAAACATTTTATACAAATATTAAGTCAGCTGTGTCTTTGAATGGAAAATTAGCTGGGTGGTTCCCTGTTGAGAGGGTTTGCCGTCAAGGTGTGATCCAATTTCTTCGTATTTATTTGTTATGTGTGTAGAGATTTTGGCAAATATGATAAGACAAAATAAAGGTATAAACGGAATTCAAGTAGGTAATACTGAAAACAAGATATCACAGTATGCAGATGACACTGAACTACTATGGGAGGGAGACAAAAAATCATTCGAGGAATCTATTTACACCATTGAACATTTTGGAAGAGTATCTGGACTCGTACTAAACGCAGCAAAAACAAACGCAGTATGGCTAGGTAGTAAACGAAATTCACCTGTTAGGTATATGCCGCATTTAAACATAAAGTGGAACCCTCCAAAATTCAAAATTTTGGGTATCTGGTTTACATGTGACTTAAAACATTGCGAAATCCTGAACCTTGAAGAAAAGTTTGCAGAAATCAAATACTGTATAAAACTTGGCTCAAAAGGCAGATAACGCCACTTGGCAGAGTAGCAGTGCTTAAATCTATGATTCTCTCCAAACTAACCCATCTATGGATGTTTTACCAAATCCACCGGACTATATTATCGATGAAATCCAGAATTTTATATATAAGTTCGTTTGGGCAAAAAAAGAGACAGAATCTGTAGGAAAAACGTCTGTGAAAAGCGTAGTGCAGGGGGGAAATCGGAATACCAATCATAAAAAAACATATAGATGCTTTAAAATTAACTTGGATTCGTTAAAAATCGTATTAAGTAAACATAGATGGAGGAAAGTGCTTGTTTCAGTGTATGAAAAAGCAGAAATTATCAATAAAACTAGGATCCAATCTGCCATGGAGCGATAAAATGAATAGCTTCTGGAGAGACGTATTCAAGGCTTATAGAGAAACTGGTAAGATTGTTCATGTTAAAACTGCGGAGGAGAACTCTGTTCAGAGCCTCTGTTTTGTAATCCCAACTTAAAGATTGGGGGCAGAACAACCTTTTATAAAAACTGGATTGAAAACGATGTATTCTGCATACGGAATCTTCTGGACGAGAACAGTGAGTTTTTAAGTTTCCTGTCTTTTGTTGATAAATACAGTATCAATACAGATTTTTGTTACATATAATGGTTATGTTAGTGCTGTGAAAAACTATTCGAGAGAAACTGGACTAGAAATGAAATACTGTGAGGAAGGTATGGCTTGCAAATTATTAACTGAAAATCTGTTCAGTGTCAAGAGGAGCCTCACATTATTACGATTTATTAAATCAAGACCTAACAGAACCAGGTTTTTTGCAATAAATGGAATGTAAGACTACATAAGGAGGTTATATGGATGAAAACTTTTCACAAAGTCCGACAGATAAAAGACATTAAACTAAGATGGTTTGAAATGAGAATTATTAACAGAATATTGGCAACCAATGTTATTTTGCAAAACATGGGAATTGAAGAGTCAGATAAATGATCTTTTTGTGAGAGAGAAAAAGAAAATATTCAACATATATTTTGGCACTGCCAGTATGTACAAAACTTCTGGAAAAGAGTTTCAAAAAGCGTGGTAAACAGAAATGTAATATTATAAAACTGTTGCTTGATGAAAATATTGTTCTGTTTGGTTGTGATTGTAATTTCAAATCTGATAGAACGTTTGACTTAATCCTGCTACTCGCCAAATTTTATATTTATAAATGTAAATATGAAAAGAGTTTACCATCAGTTCAAATCTTTTTTGTATTTTTGAAAGCCAGATATGAAATAGAAAAGTATGCTGCTCTTTTTAACATTTCCTATGGAAATTTCGTGGCACAATGGGTTCCATACTTGACGTTATTGGAGTAAAACACAAATTATCCATTGTATACAAAGCTATGACAACGGCCAACTGTGGGTTGAGGTTTTTTTGTTTTTTTTTTTGTTTGTTTGTTTTTCGTTCGTTCGTTCGTGTGGTTTGTTTGTTTTGTTTTCTGTTGCTTATGCTTTTCTGATTCCTCTCCTTAAGGCTTGTTGTGATTTAAAATAATTCTTTATGTGATTTGATGTGCAAACAACAATGATTTGTTAATGAATTTTAAAAAAACAACAACAAACAAACAGAAAAAGAAATGAATAAAATCAATTTTAAAAAAAAAAGGAAAGGGGGGGGGGGGGGGGGGGGGGGGAAGGGTCGAGAATGGGAGAGAGAGGAAAATAAGAAGAGAGAAAGGAAAGGAAGAAACACATAGAGAAAGAATGAAAAAGAAGTAAACGGTAGATAAGGATGAAAGAAGAAAAAGAAAAAGAAGAATGGTCGAAAAGAGAAGAAAGAAAGAAGAGAGACAACCCCCCCCCCCCCAAAAAAAAAAAAAAACAAACAAAAAAAAAGAAAAAAAAAAAAAAAAACCCACTGATTCAAAAGAAACAGAGGAAGCGACAGACCTGTGAACAGAGACATCGCGACCGTTCCTTAATACTGTCGGCTTCTTTCGACTGTTGTCTTTAGATCCACTTTACACTGTGGAAAAACAAAATATTGAGATAGTGATGGAACGAAGCGGTCTACGTTCTCTTCCGAAACCTGTATCATGTCGGCATGTGAAACAAACAAACAAACAACAAAAACAGACTAAAGTCGACCTATCAAGACCACCCCTCCTCCCCCCCCCCCCCCCCCCCCCCCCCCACCACACACACACACACACACCACCTCACTCCATCTCCATCAAAAACGAAATTTGGACGAAGTAGCGAGACATAAAAAATCCCCAATGCACAAGGGCGGTCACTCTGGCTCTCAGGGTGGAATCATTTACATGCACGTGCACGAATACTATTTCTTGTACACACTTACCTAGCCATCCAATAAAGGTATGCCAAAGTACATACCAGATCTACATCAAGACATCTTAACATCATGGTTATGAAAACGATCTGTAATAAAAACAACACTAGAGTCAACATTTGCAATTTTTTTTTTTTCAAAAAACAACCAAACATGTGAACTTTCACAAAATCACAAACGGTACGTACTATGTATGTACGTACGTACGTACGTACGTACGTAAGTAAGTACGTATGCGCGCGTACGTGCGAACGTGCGCGTGTGTGCGTACGTGCGTGTACGTGCTGTGTGTGGTACCGCACCCCACTAAACACACACGCGAGGTAAAAACTTGAATAAAAGAAACAAACACTGCAATGATCAGTTTCGTTTTCATTATACAGTCTTTGGCTGAAGGCTAGCGTTTAGCTTCATTTCTATGATATATTCCTCAGTGGAAGACGATATAAAAATGAAACTGAACATCACATCTTTTATTCATAATAAACTCTCTCTCTCTCTCTCTCTCTCTAACACACACACACACACACACACACACACACACGACACGACACGACACACACACACACACACACACACACACACACACACACACACACTCCGCGCGCACACACACTCCGCGCACACACACACACACACACACACACACACACCACACACACACACACACACTCCACTTTTTTTTCTCAGTAATATTCTTTATAGCTATGTTTTCTAACTGGAATGACTAGAAGGGGATGGGGTAGGGGTAGACTTAATTTATTGCTAGTATAACGTTATATTTCATCGTCACACACACTCAATGACATACATACCTAAAATTATACCAAAAATACATTCAGTCTTAATCACTTTTAGTGGCAAGACTTTAAACTGAAGAACAACAACACACACACACACAAAGTTATCCAACTTATTTTTTTCACGCGCCACAGGAACCGGCGAAACAGCTTCAAAAGTCATTTTTTCCAGTCAGCCAGTAAAGGTTTCTCAGTAGTTAAAAGAAAAACGGAGTAAAAAAAAAAAAAAAAAAAAAAAGAAGAACACCAGAAACAAAGACCACAACAGGAAAAAAAAACTCTCTCGTTTGTCACGTGCTTCTACAGGCAGGCAAATTCGAACAGCTGACCTCTCACCGTGTCAGTTCCACTGTCACTCAACTCTGCATCCGAGACACCAGAAGCACCAAACCAGCAGGCCAGCCGGTCTCCTTCTCCGCAACGCTCGGTGCCAGAGAGCAGTCACGTGACCATCACCTTCATTTTTTCCCCCCTGACTGTGCCGAGTGATGGTTGGTTCGTTCAATCCAGGTTTTACGTCTACGCTTCCTTCTGGCGATAGGATCAGGATCCGGTGACGGGTAAACCACCCCAGAGGGGTTTTAAGCAAGGGAGGAAGGGAACTTAATGAATTATGTATAAATAGTCACAGAACATAAGTTAAAAGGGGCATCTGAAATGCGCTTTTTTCTTTTTTTTTTTTCCTTTAAATTTTAAGAGTTCGATATATGCGAACTCAATGGCCTAACCAGCTGAGGAAGTCACTGTGTTGTTCTGATATGATTTTCGTGATCGGCTGGGCGACACACATGAGATGACTTGACAATATGACTTACGTATACCGATAAACGAAACGGTCATGATTGCTCTTTTTTGTGGAGAAAAAGGGGAAAAGCGTACACGTAAAGGACTTTAAAATGAATGATTAAAAAAAAAATTAACTAACTCACTCACTGACTAACTCACTGACTCACTCACTAACAACAACAAAACAAATAAAAAAAAAAAATAAATAAAATAGAAAAATAAAAGAAAAAGACTGAACGATTGATTGACTGGCTGACTTACTGACTAATCAACAAGCTAACTAACTACTACCTAACAAACTAAGTACACAATTGGAGCTTAAAACTCCTTGTAAGTATATAAAAAAAAAGTACTGCTGGAATAACGGAGCTATGTAGTTTTTATAAGTTTTCACATATTGGGCGTACCTGTGCTTACCAAACACCATGATACACATCTCCGAAATGCCATGAATTCCACCGCTTTGTTTTCAAACCAGATTGAACATAAGCTGACTTGCATCTTAGAACTTTTTTTCTCTGTTTTAAGACAATAAGCCTATTCTTTTCCTCATATCCGTTTATGGCTGCACACTATCATTTGAATGATCATGAGACGCCGAAAATCCCGCCATTTTGAACTAGATCGGTTGGGTTTTGCCTAACATTACATGCTGATTGCCTAGTTCTCTCACTGTTGTTTCATTTGAGTTGTCGTTCTTTGGCTCGTCAATGCCACCATTTATCGCACATCTACAACCTACGTCACACGATGATGTTTCCAGGTAAGATATGTTTTTCAATAATGTGCGCGAGCACCAGCCGACGTGGTGTAGTGGTCATCGTCGTAGACATGGCGGGTTGGAGATCTTCGGTTCGAATCCCATGAAAGGCATTTTTTCCATGGATTTTTTTGGTGTACACTGTCTCCAACGCAAGAGTTGAGTGCGTTTTGGGATCACATGGGAAGACTGGGACCACATAGTCGGGTTTTGTTCACTTTATGTATACGTCTCTTTGAGTGTTGCTCAAATTTCCTGACCACCGCAACAGGTTTCTGTATCTCTCGGGCCTGGTTGACACCTGGATATAATAATGAAAGGGACGTAGAGCACAGCCCTGTCGTGTGCTTTCTGATCAGAATGAAACTCCATATGCTTTAGCTGCACAATCCTCACTTTCATCCTCATTGATCTTCATAGAAGAGAAGAAGAAGAAGAAGAAGAAGAAGAAGAAGAAGATGGAGGAGGAGGAGGAGGAGAGAGAAGAAGACGAACGAGAAGAGAAGAAGAAGAAGAAGAGAAGAAGGTGGAGGTGGAGGAGGAGGAGGAAGGAGGAGGATGATCGAAGAAGAACGAGAAGAAGAAGAAGAAGAAGAAGAAGAAGAAGAAGAAGGTGGAGGTGGAGGAGGAGGAGGAGAAAGGAGAAGAAGAAGGAGGAGAAAGAGAAGCAAACCGCCTTAAATTCCGTGCTGTCTCATGCCCTGCTCTCACGGAACCTCAGCCTTGCCGAACCTTTCTACGGCCAGCCGAGCCCGAGATGAGTTCTGTCAAAGTCACAGGTATCGGCCAAGGTCACGGGGTCTGTCTTTGGACGCACGTGGTGTCGCCATCCGGAAAGGTGCCATTTACTCACGCAGGCTCCACGAGCATGCAAGCATT
>JADBJO010001739.1:120886-123386 GCA_016801955.1 Conus betulinus
GAGAGAGAACGCATACAAACAGAAGAGGAATAAACAGAAGCCGTCATCTCTTCGAGAAACGTTTTGGGTTTTGCATCCTGAATGAGTCGCCGTCTGGATCATATTTTTTTTGTGTGAGTGCTGATTCTCTCTCTCTCTCGTCTCTCTCTCTCTCTCCGTTCTCTCTCCTCTCTCTCTCATTCTCTCTCCTCTCGTCTCTCTCTCTCTCTGTTGATCTGTCTGTCTGATCTGTCTATCATGCATGCCTACTTGTCTGTCTGTCCTGCCTCTCCCCCCCCCCCCCCTCTCCCCTCCGTGTCTTTGTCTCTCTCTCTGCCTCTCCTTGTTTTCTCCTCTCCCTATGAATCTTCTCTCCTCCCCCCCTCTCTCTCTCTCCCTCCTCTCCCTCTCTCTCTCTCTCTGTGTGTGTGTGTGGTGTGTGTGTGTGTGGGTGTGTGTGTGTGTGTGTGGTGTGTTGTGTGTGTTTCTGTTTCTCTGTCCTCTCTGTGTCTTTGTGTCTCTGTCTCTTCTCTGTGTCTTTCTGCCTGTCTGTCTCTGTCACTATGTTTTCTCTGTGTCTGTCTCTGTCTCTGACTCTCTGTCTCTTTCTCACGCTCTCTCTCTGTCTGTCTCTGTCTCTCTCTCTCTCCCCCCCCCCCCTCTCTCTCTCTATGTCTCTCTGTGTCTGTCTGTCTTCTCCACGTCTATTTGTGTCTTTGTGTCTCTGTCTGTCTGTCTGTCTGTCTGTCCGTGTATTTGTCTCTCTCTCTCTCCTCTCTCTCTCTCTCTCTCCTCTCTCTCTCTCTCTCTCTCTGTCTCTGTCTCTGCCTCTCTTTCTTCTCTGTCTCTCTATGTCTCTCTGTGTCTGTTTCTCTTGGTATTGGTTGTCTGTCTCTGTCTCTGTTCTCTCTATCTCCTGTCTCTCTCTCCTTTCTCTCTATGTCTCTCTGCGTCTGTCTAGCCTCTCTTTCTCTCTCTGTCTCTCTCTGTGTCTGTGTCTCTGTCTGTCTGTCTATCTCTCTGTCTGTCTGTTTCTCTCTATGTCTGTCTGGTCTGTCTGTCTCTGTGTTCTATCAGTCTGTCTGTCTGTCTGTCTGGTGTCTGTCTGTCTGTCTCTCTCTCTCTCTCTCGCTTCTTCATGCCAAGGGTTCCCAGCGGCGGCTGTGGCAATGAAAGGGTTGAAACACCCTTCTGCACTAGGTGGCGACCAACACCTCTGAATTCTACCGTCTCAACGAATCACCTAAAATACAGAGAGAGAGAGAGAGAGTGAGAGAGAGAGAGAGATAGGAGAGAGAGAGAGGAGAGAGAGAGAGCATGCAGCGCGTTGCGTGCATGCATATGCATATGTGCGTGCGTGCGTGCGATGTAGTGTGTATGTGTGTGTGTGTGCGCGCGCGCGGCGGCGGCGCGCGCGTTTGTGTGTGTGTGTGTGTGTGTGTGTATGTGTGTGTGTGTGACTGTTTTGCTACGAAAGAAAAAAAGTTGATGTACACGCCTATGCTTCCAATCCACTTGTAACGAAGGATATAAAAGAAAATCTGCTCTTAATTAAAAACAGCAACAACAACAACAACAACATCATCATCAAAATCCCCACCCCTACAGACTCAACGAAACGGCTGGTGCTAATTCACTCATTTTATACCAGGCGTCCGTTGTTTTATCTCGTTTGATTTTTTTTTAGGTTTGTGATTTCAGCATCTTTTGGATCAAGATACGTACCTTTAAAACGTTTAAATACGGCTTGGACTGATGACGGTGGTGATAGATTGTTCAGAGAGCTGGATTTTTCACGCCAAAAGATGCGGTCTTCTTCAAATACATCGGACTACAACTGGTTGATAATTAGTGCCAGAGAAACTCCATACACAATGTTCGGAAATCTGCAATGGAGGTAATTTGTGTTAGAGCTGGCGTTCAAACGAGAGTGACCCCCGCCGTTTTTCGTGGCGCAGATGCCGCTGGTGGGCATGCCCAATGTTGCCCTGTTAGTCCACAGTTCAATCAGAGGGAGAAAATCTGTTAACAATCCTCGAAAGGAACTCGACTCCCTCCACACTGCAGCATATAAAGCAATGAGGAAGCTGACCGACTGGCAAAGGATGGGGGACAGCAGCCTCAACTGGAGCAGGAAGTCTCCTGTGAAGAAGGCAAAAAATAATTGTCAAGGAAAAAAAAAAACAGAAAAGAAGATGGCTTGAGCAGCACCCAGATTTCAACGAAGAAGGATGCGTACAACCTGCTGCCCAGATCAGACCAAGTGAGTATTGTGAGACTGAGGACAGGGCACTCCAGACTCAAACACCACATGTTCACAACATTCCACATAGGAGAGTCTTCAGAGTGCGCATGTGGTACAGCCCAATGACTCTGCAACACTTCCTGCAGGACTGTCCCTCCCACACATCAAAAGCTAAGAGCAGACACCTGGCCTGAGGACACATCGACGAGGGAGAAGCTCTGTGGATCTCTGGAGGGCCTCTGCCGTACAGTAGCCTTCGTCAGTGCCTTGGGGTTC
>JADBJO010001739.1:128386-133386 GCA_016801955.1 Conus betulinus
TAACAGTGTTGAAAACAACGTCTTGCTCCCAGAAACTATTATGGAGGACTGTTAGATATCACTGCGTAGTGTTATTTATCCCCCGGCAACCCTAACGACTATAACAGAGACTTGAGCGGGGCGTGGCAGTCTAGAAAATAACAAAGTAGCATGATTTGAAATCTTCAACATTATATTTTACATGGTGGTACAAACACGGCATTGCATCCCGGTAAGAAAATGGATACGACTTATTTTATAACGCGAAGAGCGCGCGTACAAACTAGTTACGTAATATCTGAAACAAAAAAAAAAATGACGTCTTCAAAACCATGCACGTCATAGTTTTGTGACACACACACACACACACACACACACACACACACACACACACACACACACACACACACACGCGGGTGACGTAATCGTAGGGCTGACAACCACACACACACACACACACACACACACGCACGCACGCACGCACGCACACACACACACACACACACACACACACACACACACACACACACACGGGTGACGTCATCGTACGGCTGATAACCACACACACACACACACACACACGCACGCACGCACGCACACACACACACACACACACACACACACACACACACACACACACACACACACACACACGCACACACAACACACACAACACACCACACACACACACACACACACACACACACACACCACACACACACAGCTACTGAGCTGTCCTCCGGTAGGGTAGTGGCTTCTTGGCGTAGGTTTCCAGGACGGGTGACGTCATCGTAGGGCTGATAACGACGGCTGTTCCCACGCCGCTGACTCGGCGGGACACACGGACAATGCGTGGCAACGCCAGTGCAAACAACTCCATGTCCAACTACCGCGTGAAACAAAGAGACAGAGCGATAGAAGGAGCGCGCGACATGCTTGCCTCGCGTGGCTACAGCCTGTCTGTCTGTCTGTCTGTCTGTCTGTCTCTGTCTCTCTCTCTCTCTCTCTCTCTCTCTCTCTCTCTCCTCTCTCTCTCTCTCTCTCTCTCTCTCTCTCTCTCTCCATGCCTCAAAGTGCTAGGAATGACAGTTAATGACAATATTAGTTGGCAAGCTCGGATAACCCTCACTGTGCAAAGAAGTCTCACAGAAAGTCTATCAGTTCTCCAAAATCAAGCGCTTCCTCGACCTGCATTCACGCAAGCTTTTTTTTTTTCAGTCTCATATTCAATCACACATACACTATGGGTCTACTGTATGGGACTCTGCTAGCGCTAACACCCTCAAACCATTGCTAAACCAACACAAGCGGGGGAAGGGGGAGGGGGGGGGGGGGGGGGGGAAGGCGAAATTGCTCAGTTGGTAGAGCGCCGGACTCGTGATCCTGGGGTTGCGGGTTCGAATCTCCGCCGGGCCGTTTCGGTACAGGGGGATTTTTCCCTCAGAGTTAACATTGGTTCTGACTCCACTTCCCATACAGTCCTTCGAGTGAGACTTTTAAACCGAGGTTCCCGTGTGTGAACGCACGCATAACATCTTGCACACACGTAAAATCCCATCACCAACTTTCGGAAGAGAAGGCCAGTTTGGCCGTTGGTATGGATGACACGTTACACACAGCATGCACCCTGCGTGAGAAATGGAAAGGAATGAACAAAGTAAGGAAACTGAGTGACCGACATTGAATGAAATCTACTGGATGACACGGGAAACGACTGAATGAAGCGCCAGCTGGCAGCTCTTCAGTCGGCGCTACCCAGGTAGGCAGCCCGTTGTGTAAACGAGTGTGGATTGTAAAGCGCTTAGAGCTTGGTCTCTAGCTGAGAACAGGCGCTATAAAAGTATTATCATTATAATATACTAATAACAAGCGAGCACTCAAATTAGTCCCCCCCAAAAGCTGTAGTCTCCTAGACTCAGACTATAAAAAGTTTCAAGTTTTCCCCTTAAGTCTGAGATTAGAATACAACAAAGGGATCATAATGCACAGAATTATGTCTGGGAAGGCACCCTCAACATTAGTTTCACAGATTTTTCAATTAATTCCTCAAGGACTCTACCCAAACTTCATGTCCCTGTTCCTAGAATTGACTTATTCAAATCCAGTTTAACATGTTCAGGTTCCTGTCAATGGAAACTCGCTCCCTGAGTCAACCAAACAACACCAATGCATAGCAACCTTCAAACACCATTACTTCAACCATCTTATGTGCCGATACTTGCATACTCCACCATAAATCTACCACTAACCACTATCACCCTCTTTGCCTGATGTATGAACCTGACTATTATGAAAGTGTTTTGTACTTGAAATGCACGTACTATTCTGTTTAATAATAAGTATGCCTTATGTGAGTATGCGCGCGTCTCTCTCTCTCTCTCTCTCTCTCTCTCTCTCTCTCTCTCTCTGTGGTGTGTGTGTGTGTGTGTGTGTGTGTGTGTGTGTGTGTGTGTTTCCTACTACCTCTCTTGCCCTCTTGTCACTATGTCTTAATGCTTGTTTTCTTATGCGACTGACTCTCTCTCGACTCCTCTCTCTCTCTCTCTCTCTCTCTCTCTCATGGTTCTGCTGGAATGACTTGGTTAATTATCTATATGCATTTCTTCCCACCCCCCCCCCCCCCCACTAAACCCCCCACCCCCCCCACCCCCCGTATCGTGGTGACTGGGCTATCATTATGCATAAATTTTTTCCTTTTTCCATTTGGTCCTTTTTTTTCTGGTACCGGTGCTTCAAAATCGATTGTCATCTCTCCTTGATATCTTTTGATTGCAGTTTGTTGTAAACATGCTCTTTTCCCACACCCCCACTCTTGCCTCTTTCTCCCTCTCCTCTCCCTCCCTCCTTCTCTTCCTCTCTCTCCTCGCCCTTCCCTGCACTCCTTTCGCACCTGCGTCTCTCTGCTCCCCCCCCCCCCCCCCTCCCCCCTCATACAAAAGCAGTGATTTTACTCATACACAAATCCTTTTTGTTTAGCACTCTTAGTCTCAATACTTTTTCTCCAACCTTTAGTCACTAGAACAACTGCATAAATCAGCAACTGTCTGTTCTTTTTTATTGAAAAAAAACAAACAAAACTATTTCTCCAGTAGTAAACCTGCTGCTTTTTCCTTTTTAAACAACATAAAGAAAAATCACCCTATAGCTTTTTCTTTGACAATACTGAAGGTCATGGTCTGCACTTTTCACTGTATGAACTGAAATCAGCTCTTCAACACTGTGACGATTCTGCTCCTGGCCTTGATGACCTCCCTTGGCCACTCCTGAAACATCTCCCAGAAAGCTGTCCCCGAGATTCTTTGAGCTTCTCTGAAACGTATGCAGGGGGCACTCTCCGTCCTCTTAGTGGAAGCACCTGGTTGCTCCAGTTCCAATACCCGGAACTCTTTACCAGTACCAACCTCTACTGCCCAGTACCTATGACCAATACCCCTTTCTAAATAAATGGAAAAGGTGGTCAAGTCTCGACTAATGTGGAAGCTGGAAACCAATAAACTTTTGATCAAAGAACAGTGCGGATTCCGCAAAAGCCAGTTGATAGTTGATCATTCGGTCCGTCTTGAAATTATCACCAGCAACACTAAACCTGTGATAGCTATCTTTCTTACCTTAGGAAAACGTACAACACCACATAGAAATATATATATTGGTATGACACCCTACCCCCTCCCACACTTTGCTGATTTGTCTGTAAGTGTAGGTATACGTCTACGTCTATTGTCATTTCTCTCTACTTCTGTCCACCTCTAATTCCGCCAATCCCTCATCCTGCTCACCCCCCGCCCCCCTTTCCGCCCCTTCTTCTCCCTCCTCCTCCTCCTCCTCCTCCTCCTCCTCACCGGAACAAATTAGTCTGTCCGTCTGTCTAACACACACACACACACACACACACACACACACACACACACACACACACACACACACACACACACACACTGTCTGTCTTATATGTCAAGGTCGCACGCACCTTGCAGTATACAGGAACGAAAGCAAATATTGCCTGAACAGAAGGAGAGCCAGACTGTACTTCCGAAATAACGTCGGCAGTGTGCCTCGCTCCCCAGGAGGTCAGCTGAAATCGTCGGGATGCCATTTCCTTCATTAACCAAAAAAAAAAAAAAAAAAAAGTCGCCTGCAGGCCTGGTGTCCGGAGGTGTAGGTAACAACCAGCAAGGCACAGTCAGTCCTCTGCTGTCTTCCAGCTACACTGGCAGGACAAATGGTTTTGCCTGATAAGGACTGAGGTTTGGGTGAAAACGTAGTTATGGTTAAGTTGGGGGGGTTGAAGTTTCTTTTCTAGAAAACACGATTTTTTTTTTTCATTGAAGATTTCCTTTGTTTGTAATTTGCTTGTGGTATTGTCTAATTTTGATGGTGTTGGTGATGACCAGAAAGTTGTTGATGTTGTTGTTGTTTGTTGATGATGATGATGATGATGATGAGATGAAGAGGAGGAGGAGGAGGAGGAAATAATGAGGGATGTCGACGAAGGATGATGATGATAGTGATGATGGTGGTGGTAGTGGTGATGATGATGATGATGATAACGGTGGTGGTGGTAGTGGTGGTGGTAATAATGATAAATGATGATGATGGTGTTGATGAAGATGATGACGATGATGATGATGATGATGATGATGATGATGATGATGATGATGATGATGATGATGACGACGACGATAGTAATGGTAATAGTGATGGTCATAACGCTGTTATTGATGACGATGATGAGGTGGAGGAAGAGGAAGAAAAGGAGAGGAGGACGAGGACGCCGATGATGTGCATGCTGAGAACGGCGAATAAAGTACAACGACGACGACGACGACGAGGACGAGGACGACGACGACGACGACGATAATGTTGTTTCCTTTTCTTGCTGTTAATTACACCTTGCTTAGGAACCAGGCGCTCGAGAAAACATATCTCAGACAGATGATCCTAATGGACAGCTAGAGCTGAAGACAGACGGCTTTGTGAGGCGGCCAGTCACCACATGGCACCGCCGGTCAGCTGGCAGGACC
>JADBJO010001739.1:138386-143386 GCA_016801955.1 Conus betulinus
ACAGGCACCCGATCAACAGCATCTGAGTACCGCATAGCGTAAACAGTACTTATAGCTGTGCTTTTTTTTTTTTTTTATACCAGAAGAAAAGCAGACTGACTGAACAGACAGGTAATAAAAAGGTGTAACTTTCGTCTGATTTGGAAAGGGGGGGGGGGGAGGACTGACATTGGACTAATCCAGTGAAACAAAGGTCTTACATTGCACAGATTAGTGAAACAAAGGTCTGGCATTAATTAGTTTCAGAAGGTAAGGTACGGTAATGTTGCTTATTGCTCAGCCATCCGCAGAGGGCCATATCAGGCTGTCACCACGCTGAAGACGGCTCACAAGTCACACACACACACACACACACACACACACACACCACACACACACACACACACACACACACGCAAACCTTTTACGCATTTCTTTAACATACACCTTCTAAAAAGGCACCAGAAACTTCGTTAAAAATCTTAGATCAGATGAAGATTGTCAATCTCTTTCAGAAATTCAAAGATCACATCAGGTGGGGCATGTCTGAACAGGGTTTTCATGGAGTTTGCTGTAAAGTATTCACGTCTCACATCGCGCAGAAGAAGGAGAACTGCTATATAGGAAAGATTCAGAGAAAGGAACTATTGGACAGCCATTGCACTCAGTCAGAGATATAAATTCAGGTAAACAATTTTCATGTTTGACACTTGCATAGATTTACAGAAAAAAAAGACTGACATCAGACTAATTGAAAAAAAAGGACTGACACTGGACAGAATTAGTCGAAAATAAATAGTGGCACTGGACGGATTCAGATGAAAACAAGGACTGACAGATGACAGATTCAGAGAAAGAAAGGACTGACAGATGACAGATTCAGGGAAAGAAGGACTGACAGATGACAGATTCAGGGAAAGAAAGGACTGACAGATGACAGATTCAGGGAAAGAAAAGGACTGACAGATGACAGATTCAGGGAAAGAAAAAAGACTGACAGATTCAGGGAAAGAAAAGGATTGACGGATTCAGGGAAAGAAAAGGACTGACAAATGTCAGATTCAGGGAAGGAAAAGGATTGACAGATGACAGATTCAGGGAAAGAAAAAGACTGACAGATTCAGGGAAAGAAAAGGATTGACAGATTCAGGGAAAGAACAGGACTGACAGATGACAGATTCAGGGAAAGAAAAGGACTGACAGATTCAGGGAAAGAAAAGGACTGACAGATGACAGATTCAGGGAAAGAAAAAGACTCATAGATTCAGGGAAAGAAAAGGATTGACAGACTCAGGGAAAGAACAGGACGGACAGATGACAGATTCAAGGAAAGAATAGGACTGACAGATGACAGATTCAGGGAAAGAAAAGGACCGACAGATGACAGATTCAGGGAAAGAAAAAGACTCACTGATTCAGGGAAAGAAAAGGATTGACAGATTCAGGGAAAGAACAGGACTGACAGATGACAGATTCAGGGAAAGAAAAAAGACTGACAGATTCAGGGAAAGAAAAGGATTGACAGATTCAGGGAAAGAACAGGACTGACAGATGACAGATTCAGAGAAAGAGAAAGACTGACAGATTCAGTGAAGGAAAAGGATTGACAGATTCAGGGAAAGAACAGGACTGACAGATGACAGTTTTCAGGGAAAGAACAGGACTGACAGATTCAGGGAAAAAAAAAAGGATTGACAGATGACAAAGTCAGGGAAAGAACAGGACTAACAGATTTAGGGAAGGAAAAGAACAGGACTGACAGATGACAGATTCAGGGAAAGAAAAGGACTGACAGATGACAAAGTCAGGGAAAGAACAGGACTGACAGATGACAGATTCAGGTAAAGGGAATGGTTGACAGATTCAGGGAAAGAACAGGACTGACAGATTCAGGGAAGAACAGGACTGACAGATGACAGATTCAGGTAAAGGAAATGGTTGACAGATCAGGGAAAGAACAGGACTGACAGATGACAGATTCAGGGAAAGAACAGGACTGACAGATGCCAGATTCAGGGAAAGAAAAGGACTGACAGATGATAGTTACAGGGAAATAAAAGACTGACAACGGACAGATTTAGAAGAAAAAACACAAAAACTTTCCCCGTTCTCCCATACAACTGATATTGCCATATCATC
This sequence comes from Conus betulinus, assembly GCA_016801955.1. Classification (NCBI taxonomy): domain Eukaryota; kingdom Metazoa; phylum Mollusca; class Gastropoda; order Neogastropoda; family Conidae; genus Conus; species Conus betulinus. The sequence continues at coordinate 140,505 of JADBJO010001739.1, forward strand.
ACCAAAAGTTGTAGTAATCCTGTCTTTATTTGTTCTTAACATTTTGATCATCATCATTACCATTATTGTTACCCCTATCAGTAATGTAATTACCATCATTACCACCTCGACTCACACATTGACTCCTTCTTGACAGCCTCGTTGTCATTCATCGCCCATCTTGCGCTGAAGGGGGATGAAGAGAAGCGATTGCTCGTTCATTTTCGTTGCCCTGAGTGTTTTGTGTCTTGTCTGAAGAAGACCTAAGAGGTCGAAACGCGTCGTGTTTTCTCTTGTGATTCGTTTTGTCTCCCCTTTTTTTTTTTTTTTTGCAGTGCTGTATTAATTTGCATCTCAAATTTGTTAAAAAAAAAAAAAAAAAAAAAGCAAGACTGTCACAGGACACATTCAGAGAACGATCAAAGACAGTTCATGGACAGATTCAGGGAATAAAAAGCGGTAAACTTTTTCATGTGGAGAACCCCCCCCCCCCCCCCCCCCCCCCAAGATTTGTCAATGCACAGATTCTGATCATAAAGGAGTGGACATTAAAGAGATTCATAGAACACAAATGTGACTTTTGTGACAGATTCGGAAGAAAAGGGGTTGAGTCTGACAGGTGATCAATTCTAGTAAACAAAGGTCTAACACTGGACAGATTCGGTGAAAAAAAAAGGCTGACATTGCAGAGATACAGGAGCAAAACTCTGAAGAGATCCAAAGAAAAACAACAAAAATAGAACAAAGCAGGGCAGACTCAGAGAACTGAAGACTGACACCAAACAAATTCAGAGAATCAAAAAAGACTGACACTGGACAGATTCTAAGAGAAAAAAAGAGGCTGATATTGCACTGAGTCAGAGGAAAACAGAAAAAGATTGGCTCTGGGCAAATTCAGCGAAAGGTATGACTTTTGACAGATTCGAGGGGGAAAAGTCTGACTTGAACAGATTCAGAGAGAAACAAAGGTATGCCACTGGACAGATTCAGAGATCGAAAGGACTGACATTGGACAGATTCAGAGGAGTAAAGAAAAAGAAAGAAATCTGACAGACAGATTCGGCGAAATAAAGGTCTGGCATTGAACAGATTCAGAATACAAAAAAAGGACAGACATATGGACAGGTTCCAGAAAACATGACGGACACTGGACAGATTCAGAAAAAAAAGACTGATATTTGGACAGATTCAGAGAAAAATAGGACTGTCATTTGGACAGATTCAGATGGGGGAAAATAGACTGACAGACTGACAGATTCAGACAGAAAAAAAAAAGACTTGACTTTAGGCAGATTCAGGAAAGGAAAAAGAACTACCCCCACAGGAACACATTTAGAGGAAAAAGACCTGGCTCAGGGAAAGGAAAAAGAACTACCCCCACAGGAACACATTCAGAGCAAAAAGACCTGGCTCAGGGAAAAGAAAAAAAGAACTACCTCCCACGGAACATGTTCAGAGCAAAAAGACCTGGCTCAGGGAAAAGAAAAAGAACTACCTCCCACGGGAACATGTTCAGAGGAAAAAGACCTGGCTGAGGGAAAGGAAAAAGAACTACCCCCACAGGGAACATATTTAGAGGAAAAAGACCTGGCTCAGGACAATTTCAGAGTAGCAAGAACTGAACCTGGACAGATCAAGGGAGAAAAAAAAAAAAAACTCTGACATTTGTCAGAAAAAAAAACAACAGAGACAACAAAAAAACTACCGCTATATAAATTCAGAGGAATGGAGACGACTGAAACTGGACAAGTTTACACAAAGAACTCACATGGACACTTTCGGAATAAAAAAAAAAGCAAAAAACAAAAACATCTGACATTGCACTGGTTTACAGTTAAAAAAAAAAAAAAGACATATTATTGCCCAGGGACAGAGGGGAAAAATCAGTTTGACATTAGACAGATTCAGCGACACAAATGTCTGACATTGAAAAGATTCAGGAAAGACAAGGACATACATTTGGACAGAGAGAGAGAGAGAGAGAGAGAGAGAGAGAGAGAGAGAGAGAGAGAGCGCGCGCGCAATAAGAAAAGATCTGATATTTGGGCAGATTCACAGTGAAAAAGACACGATATTTGGACAGATTCGGAGAGAAAGGACTGACACAGACCAGATTCGTATGTAGAGAAAAGAAAAGAAAAGAAAAGAAAGAAAGAAAGAAAAGATAAGCTAAGAGAAGAAACAATACTGCATAAAATCCACAGGGGAAACAAAGGACTCACTGGACACGAAGACTCTCAACAGTGTGAGGGCGGCTATAAATTTCAGATCCTTCCGAGGTCATTACTCACGTCGTACGCCCTGGCACTTGATTGAGACAGACTGCGTTATCCCCTGGGGTCGTGTGAGCGTTGGCACAGTGTGTGTAAGGCCTGTACATGAAATTCCTCTTCGCAGTCAATAGTCTGGCCTCTCAGTCTCAAGGGACGACCAGGCTGACCCTCCACAAGCGAAAACTAGGACGGTTTGTGTGTGTGTGTGTGTGTGTGTGTAAACGCCGATTCTTAAACGCGTGAAGTTAACTAATTTTCTCTCTGTCTCTCTCTCTCTCTCTCTCTCTCTCTCTCTCTCTCTCTCTCTCTCTCTCTCTGTACTCAGCCCTCACCCCTGTAAACGATGTAAGCTGTATTGCACATTCAAGAGACGGAGACGGAGAGAGAGAGAGAGAGAGAGAGAGAGAGAGAGAGAGAGAGAGAGAGAGACAGACAGGACAGACAGACAGAGAGAGAGAGAGAGAGAGACGGAGAGACAGAGAGAGAGAGAGGAGGAGTGGGGGGGGGGGGGGTGTCACACACAGATTAGACAACTGGAAACTAACAGATGGAGATGCATACGATTAAAAAAACACACGCGCGCGCGCACTTACGTATGCACGCGCGGACGCACGCACGCACGCACGCACA
>JADBJO010001739.1:150886-160886 GCA_016801955.1 Conus betulinus
TACCTGGGAAGTGCCGACTGAAGAGCTGCCAGCTGGCGCTTCATTCAGTCGTTTCCCGTGTCATCCAGTCAATATCGTTCAATATCGCTCACTCAATTTCCTTACTTTGTTCATTCTTTCCATTTCTCACGCAGGGTGCATGTTATGTGTAACGTGTCATCCATACCAACGACCAAACTGACCTTCTCTTCCGAAAGTTGGTGATGGGATTTTACGTGTTTGCAAGATATTATGCGTGCGTTCACACACGGAACCTCGGTTTACAGTCTCATTCGAAAGGACTGTATGGGAAATGGAGTCAGAACCAATGTTAACTCCGAGGAAAAAATCCCCCTGTACTGAAACGCCCCAGCGGAGATTCGAACCCGCAACCCCAGGATCACCAAGATTACGAGTTCGGGCGCTCTACCCACTGAGCTATTCCGGCATAGTTGACGATGAAAAGAGTAAGAAACAAGTTAGACCAAGTAACAGGTACATAAAACCAGTTAGACCAAGTAACTGGGGGGTGGGTGGGTGGGTGGGTAGGTAAAGACACAGGTTAGACCAAGTAACAGGTACATAAACAAGTTAGACCAAGCAGCTTGGGATGTTACGTGCAGAAACAAGTTAGACCAAGTAAACAGGGAGGTTAGGTGCAGAAACAAGTTAGACCAAATAAATGGGGAGATTAGGTGCAGAAAAAAGTTCGACCAAGCAGACAGGGAGCTTAGGTGCAGAAACAAGTTACACCAAGCTAGTAACTTTGGGGGGAGGGGTTAAGAACAGAAACATGTTAGACCAAGTAACAGGTACAGAAGCAAGTTAGACCAAGTAAGATAATGGATTTAGGTACAGAAACAAATTAGAGCAAGTAACTTGGGAGGTTAGGTGCAGAAACAAGGTAGGCTAAAATAACTTGGGGGGGGGGGGGGGGGGGGGGGGGGGGGGGGGGGGGGGGGGTGTAGGTGAAGATACATGTTACACCAAGTAACCTGGAGATTAGGTGAAGAAACAAGTTAGACCAGGTAACTTGAGAGGTTGAGTACAGAAATAAATCAGACCAAATAACTTGGGGGTTAGGTGCAGAAACAAGTTAGACCAAGTAAACAGGGAGGCTAGGAGCAGAAACAAGTTAGATAAGGTTTATTAGGGGTATAGGTGCAAAAACAAGTTAGACCAAGTGAATAGGGGGTTTGGTGCAAAAACAAGTTAGACCAAGTGAACAGGGGGTTTGGGTGCAAAAACAAGTTAGACCAAGTGAACAGGGGGTTTGGTGTAAAAACAAGTTAGACCAAGTAACAGGTACATAAACAAGTTACATCAAGTAGCAGGTACATAAACAAGTTAGACCAAATAATTTGGGAGATTAGGTGCAGAAACAAGTTAGACCAAATAACTTGGGGGGTTAGGTGCAGAAACAAGTTAGCCAAGTAACAGAAAGAGAAACAAGTTAGACACACGACTTTGGGGGTAGATGCAGAAACAAGTTAGACCAAGTAAACAAGGGGTTAGGTGCAGAAACAAGTTAGACCCAGTAAACAAGGGGGTTAGGTGCAGAAACAAGCTGGACCCAGTAAACACGGAAGTTAGGCACAGAAACAGATTTGATCAGTTTACTTGGGAGGTAAGATACAGAAACAAGGTAGATCAGGGAACTGGGAGGTTAATTTCGGTCAGATTTGTACGCCGACAATCCACCACCAGAATGATGACATCAGCGAGAGAGAGAGAGAGAGAGAGAGAGAGAGAGAGAGAGAGAGAGAGAGAGAGAGAGAGAGAGAGAGAGAGAGAGAGAGAGAGAAGACCCTCTCAGGAAAGTAATGGTAGTTGAACCTATCCTGCAGTACACTGACACCTCCGGAAAGACGACTGGGTGGTAATAACTGGGTGGTAATAACTGGGGGTGATAATAACTGGGTGGTAATAACTGGGGTGGTAATGCCACACACCAACAAGTGACAGGACAGGTATATTTGCTTTCGTAAGTTCGAGTTCCTTTGCCGTACCTCGAAGGCATCCCTCACTTCCTGTTGATCTGATTGTCTCTCTGTCGGCCTCCTGTTCACGGATTGGTTGACTGTTCGCCACACCTGGCTGCTGATAAAGTCAACCTGACAAGTTTGAAGCACAAACCTGGTAGCTCACGAGAAGGCAGAGGTTACATGCAGGCAGATGTGTTTTTGTGTATCCAAAGATCGAAAGTGATTGTACTTTAACATTGATTAGTCCCTGTGTATCTAAAGATCGAAAGTAATAGTACATTAACATTGATTCCCCTTTGCGTATCCAAAGATGGAAAGTAAAAGTACATTCATTAGCCTCATTCTGATAAATATAATTCTATTCCCATTAGCATTAGGGACTTCCACCCAGCTGTGTGTGTTATCAACGGCTAAACAACAGAAGTGAAGGCAATAAACATGGGAACACACGAGCTGTTTTTCAAGACTGTTTAATCATGTTCGGTCGATCGATTATTCTGTAATGCAATACACAACAGGCAGTCAGCCGAGCTCACAGAATGATGGACAACAACAAGCTAGACTACATGGTTACCTGAGAAGGCAGGCAAGTTAAGTAAATGATTCTCTCACAGTGGTGCCCGGAAGTGATTAGTGACCCTGCTCGAGCTTCTTCTTTTTCTTCTTCTTCGTTCACTCAGACAGGAATCCCAGAGGCATGGACGAAGGCTGCTGTACGGCAGAGGCCCTCCTGTGATCCATAAAATTTTTTCCCTCATCGGTGTGGTGGCAGGCCAGGTCTCTGCAGGAAGTGTTCCACTGTCACTGGGACTGTACCGCATGGGAAACTTGAAGACTCTCCAATGTGGAATTTTGTGAACATGTGATGTCTCAGTCTGGAGTGCCCTGCACTAGCGAACAGGACTCGAACAAAAGTGAATAGTGGGAAATAAAAGCGTGATGCTTTTCCGTTTCCATCGTGATCTATGATGCATGATAGAACTGTAAGCCGCTAAACGTGAGGATACTTGTCCTGTCCCCTCTTAGTCCATGGCAATTTTTGTATGATGTTAGTCACTAACGGGGCTGCATCTCGCAAAGTTTACAGTGAACGTGGAGCACCGTGGTTGAGATGTGGTCAGACTGGGACACTGAGCCATGTTGTTCACGGCTTCGCCGACAGCGCTAGAGATGTGACATTCAGTTCTAGAAGAACGGATTCTTTTTAGTGCATGCTGCAGCAGATAACAGTTTATCTTTAAGAAATTAGAAATTATTCGTGATAATGCCAGAGATCATTTACCTTTGTAAAATAAACAGTTGTAAATAGTTATTGTTCCGAATTCACTGTTATTTCTCGTCATCTGTATATAAGCTGTTATAAATCATCATCATCATCATCATCATCATCATCATCATCATCATCGCCACAATTATCATTATTATCATGTTCATGATCAATAAAAGCGCTAGGTTTCGACTCTGGGTCCGAGCATGCTCTCGAACACAACTCATTGATAGCGGGAGGGACTGCAACTGGCGATCTCATCAGAGGACACAAAACCATGTAGCAAAAGCTTGTCTGTGTCTGCCGTTGGACTGGTCTCTCCTATCAGAGAAACAGGAACGAGCGTGGAAATGGGACGCGCGCAGGAGTTTTCTTGATGATGGCACCTTTTGAAGCTGAGCTCTTCAGTCATGAAATACGGGCTGGAGCAGCCATGAGGATGCTTCCGTGAAGATTCTGTTGTGTCGCGTCCAGTGGCCATCACACAGAGAGCATTTATGTCCCTTGACGTCTTAATGGAATGCCCTCTGGATTGTCTGTATCCGATGTCAACACAGTGCACAGTGGTGCAGGATTGCTCTTGGCTTGTTGGCTGGGCAGTTGAGGACAACGCTTTTCTGGGTCCCGCTGCACCTTCAGGTTACATATGCGCTTACCGTATTTGAAAATAAAGAAAACAACACAAAACTAAAACAAACAAACAAACAAACTAAAAAACCTCGTAACTTCCCAGATATACTTCCCACACATGCATGTATATACAGTTTCAGTTTCATCAAGGAGGCGTCTCTGCGTGCGGATTTGTCCATGTACGATAGGCCATATCTGCTCATTTTTGAGACCACACTAGACATGGTTTAAAGCTGATGGATGACTGAATTAATGGCTAAGACGAGAGAATTTAGAAGAGGGTCTCGTGGCTACGTGGCAGATGTCTGACCTATGCGCTAGCTCAACATCCTGGTCAGACTTTGAGTACCTACCTAACAATGGTTGTGCAACTATTAGCATTGTTATGTTTGTGTGGTGAGTGTACACATAATTATGTGTGTATGGGTGTGTGGGCACGGGTTGTGTGTGTGTGTGTGTGTGTGTGTGTGTGTGTGTGTGTGTGTGTGTGTGTGTGTGTGTGTGTGTGTGTGTGTGCGTACGTGCGTGCGTGCGTGCGTGTGTGTATGTGTGTGTATGTGTGTGTGTGTGCGCGCGCGCGCGCGCGTGTGTGTGTGTGTGCGTATGTGTGTGCGTGTGTGTGTGTGTGTGTGTGTGTGTGTGTGTGTGTGTGTGTGTGTGCGCGCGCGCTAGCGCATGTGTGTCTGCATGATGTGCGTGTAGCATATGCGGACATCCATGCGCTCTATGGAAGATGAGCCTACGTCTTATACATGTACATACAGGCTTACATGAGCTAAAACCAAGCCTTATGGAATAAGAAAACGATGTTTTATACCCTCGCTCTTACTATTTTAGAAGTTAACCCTTTAAAGCCAGAAGTCTTGTTCGTTAGCATTACCAGTCAGACCGCAGGAGTCTGTAGTCAGGTGTTACATGTAGAATCCCGCCAGCTATCGCCCGATAGAAATGGTGGTTTTCGCTGCCCATGTGCATAAAGCTAACATTCTGCTTCTAGTGTCGTCTGGCATATAATAATAATAATGATGATAATAATGAATACTTAAATAGCGCCTATTCTCGGCTAGCGCTTTACAATCAACACTCGTTTACACAACGGGCTGCCTACCTGGGTAGTGCCGACTGAAGAGCTGCCAGCTGGCGCTTCATTCAGTCGTTTCCCGTGTCATCCAGTCAGTATGTCGTCCAACATCGTTCTCTCAATTTCCTTACTTCCTTCATTCTTTCCATTTCTCACTCAGGGTGCATGCTATGTGTAACGTGTCATCCATACCAACGGCCAAACTGGCCTACTCTTCCGAATGTTGGTGTGGGATGGGATTTTACGTGTGTGCAAGATGTTATGCGTGCGTTCACACACGGAACCTCGGTTTATAGTCTCATTCGAAGGACTGTATGGGAAATGGAGTCAGAACCAAACAAATGAAATCAACTCTCTCTCTCACTCTTTCTCTCTCTCTCTCTCTCTGTCTGTCTGTCTGTCTGTCTCTCTCTCTCTCTCTCTCTCTCTCTCTCTCTCTCTCTCTCTCTCTCTCTCTCACATGCATACACACACGCGAGCGCGCGTGTGTACACACGCATGCGTGCACGCGCTGCGCACACATACACATACCTGCGCTCTCAGACACACACACACACACACACACACACACACACACACACACACACACACACACACACACACACACACACACACACACACAAAAGACGCAGACTCACAGACACAGACAGATATCGACAGAGACACAGACAGGGAGACAGAGAGACAGACAGGCACACACATACAGAGAGAGAGAGAGAGAGAGAGAGAGAGAGAGAGAGAGAGAGTGTGTGTGTGTGTGTGTGTGGAGAGAGAGAGAGAGAGAGAGAGAGAGAGAGAGAGAGAGAGAGAGAGAGAGAGAGAGTATGATTGATCGAGCTGTGACGGTGCTTGGTACTAGAGTCCTACACTTTCACACACACACACACACACACACACCCCCCCCCCCCCCACCCCCTTCGTCCACCACCCCCCCCCACCCCCACCCCACCCCCCCCCCCCCCCCCACGTCCTTCTAACCACCCCTATACCCTTCCCCACTTATCTCTCTAACACCCTTCCCCACCCTCCTCTCTAACAAATCCTAGCACTATCTCTCTCTCTCTCTCTCTCTCTCTCTCTCTCTCTCTCTCTCTCTCTCTCTCTCTCTCTCTCTCTCTCTCTCCTCTCTCTCTCTCTCTCTCTCTCTCTCTCTCTCTCTCCCTCTCTCTCTCTCTCTCTCTCTCTCTCTCTCTCCTCTCTCTCTCTCTCTCTCTCTCCAGAGTTCGCTGTGGAGCGAAATTAACCAACTATAACAATTGTTCCAGAGGAGTCAAGCAGGGAGATGCATGCAGCCCTGTCTTATTTTCCTCGTTTATCCATGAGTTAGCTCTAGATGTCATCAACAACAGTAAACACGGTGCTTTATTATCACTCGACGCCTTTGAATTGCTCATCCTTCTGTTTGGCCGATGATGTGTTATTTTGATGTCTGAAACTGTCATAGGGCTACAAACACAATTGAATAGTTTTGCACCGAGCCGCTGATTCACTGCAGTTGAAAGTTAATATGGGAAAAGCAATAACACAGTATTTCATAAAGGTGGATATCTAGGTGCTAGAGAAAGATGGGTATACGATGGTATTCATATGCCAGTCGTCAATGCTCATGGATATCTAGGTATATTATTCTCAACACGCTTGAGTTTTGTTGGTGCATGCGACGACTTTTCAGGTAAGGCAAAAAATGTTTTGCTTTGCACTATGAAAAAGTTATATAGTCTTAATAATTCTTCATTCACGCTATTTATAAAAACTGTTTGATACTCAGGCTCAGCCGATTATAAAGTACGGCTCTGAGCTATGGGGACTAGAAAAAGCGGCTGTCTATTGTGAACCTGTTCATATCTTTGCTCTGAAGAGATTTCAAGATGTAGATAGACGGACTCCAAATGATCTCATTTACGGTGAGACTGATCGATTTTCCCATTTATTTTTTTCTTTCTGCTGTCAGATGCATCCACTACTGGCTCAAATTGATATAAATGGATGACTTCAAAATTCCTCGTAAGGCGTACCACATGCTATATGACTTAGATACTAAAGGTAAAAGTAACTGGATGACCAAAGTGCGCGCCTTTGTCTGTTTGAATATGGACTTGGTTTTGTTTGGCTGAATCAAGGAGTTGATGATACTAAAGAATTCTTATGTCTTTTCCGCCAACGGCTCGTTGTTTGAAGATGGCAGAAATGGTCCAATCATATTCATAACAGTGACAGGTTTGATTTTTACGGGAACCTTTGCGATGTTCACGACCTGAAAACATACCTAACCTATACGCATGCGCGCACACACCCACAATCACCCACACCCACCCACGCACACACACGCACGCACACACACACACACACACACACACACACACACACACACACACAAACACACCCATTCCCCCCCCCCCTCCCCCCCAGAGAGAGAGAGAGAGAGAGAGAGAGAGAGAGAGAGAGAGAGAGAGAGGCCGTGTGGGCAGGCTCTATAGAATGGAGAGTTGGTGCCCATTGTGGACACTGAGTACAACTCTCTGTACCTAGTCGCCAGGTTACAACCAAACGGCTAGCACGTCACAAATTGTGACCAGAAAAAAAAAATTGTAAAAGAAAAACAAAGGCAGGAGAAATTTTCACAAGATCAGAAAAGTTGGCGGCAGTAAAGAAACAAGGAAGAAAAAAAGAAAGAAAGAAAGAAAGAAGAAGGGAAGGATAGATAGAAGGAAGAAAAAAAAGAAAGGAGGGAAAGGGAGGGAGGTGAGAAGGAACGAAGTCAGGAAGAAAGAAAGTAAGAAATGAAGAAAGGAAGGAAAGAAAGAAAAAAAAAAAGGAAGGAAGAAAGGAAAGAAAAAAGCATGAAGGAAGGAAGGAAGGAAGGAAGGAAGGAAGGAAGGAAGGAAGGAAGGAAGGAAGGAAGGAAGGAAGGAAGGAAGAAAGAAAGAAGAAGAGAGAAAGAAAGAAAAAAAAAAGTAAGTAAGAAGAAAAACCAAAAGCAGATTAAAGAAATGAATACAAGAAAAGAAAAAAAGACAAAAGTGAAACAGAATGGCAGAAAAAGAAGACATTACCTAGCACAGAACTTCCACAGAAAGCATGTGGAAGTCTTCGTACTGAAGGGGCCCGTGGAATAACCACGGGAACGAGACTATGAGAGAGAGCATGAGAAGAGGGATGATATGGGCATCGTGTGTTTAAACGGTTCTGTGGACATCCCTTTACAACGCGAAGCCTTCAAAGAGGACAAGTTGTTTGTTCCCAGAACGGAGTCATTCTGAACTCAGATAGTTTCCTAGAAGCCAATAACTCCTGTGGTTTATAGCCTAGCCTGGCTGGCGAACAGCCAGGGCTCTTTGGAGATAGAGGGTAGGGTGGTGGGGGGTGGGAGATCGATGAAAGTAGAGGTGGGAGGATGGGGTGGGGGTGGGGGGCGGCGGAGAGGAGAGATGGCTTTCGGAATGACTCCCATAAACGCTGCGAATACTCCAAGACTCCAAGGAGAACCCGATCGATGTAAAACGCTGCACGAGCTTCGTCAAAAAGAGCAACATCGAAATATGGATTTTTTTCCCCCCTCATTTTTGTTCTGCTAGACTCTAAGCTGGACGCTGTTTTATGACTGTATTTTTATTTTTCTTTGTATGATGGAATAAGTTCAAGACTATCGTTGAGGAAGAGAAGAAGAGCAGGAGGAAGAGAAGAAGAAGAAGCGAAGAAAGAAGAAGAAGAAGAAGAAGAAGAAGAAGAAGAAGAAGAAGAAAGAAGAAGAAGAAGAAGAAGAAGAAGAAAAGAGAGAAAGAAGATGATGATGATGATGATGATGATGATGATGAAAGACAACGATGACGAAGAAGAAGATATAGCAGTCTCTCTCTCTCTCTCTCTCTCTCTCTCTCTCTCTCTCTAGAAGAAGAAGAAGAAGAAGAAGAAGAAAGAAGAAAATGACGAAGAAGAAGAAACAAAGTTCTCTCTCTCTCTCTCTCTCTCTCTCTCTCTCTCTCTCTCTCTCTCTCTCTCTCTCTCTCTCTCTCTCTCTCAATGATCTCATGGACATGCAGAAACATGTATATCTAGAAGAAGAATGGAAGAAGAAGAAGAAGAAGAAGAAGAAGAACAACAACAACAACAACAACAACAACAACAACAACAACAAGAGAAGGAGAACGAAAAAAGAATAAGAAGAAGAACAAGAAGGACAACGACGACTAAGAAGAAGATATAGTATTGTATTGTTTGTTTTTCGTAGAAAATTAAGTTTTCTGCCCTGGGGTAAATGCTTTGCCCCCTTCCCCTCCCCTTTCCCCTCCCCGTCCTTAGCCCCCCCCCCCCCCTTACCCCCAACCCTCCCCCCTCCCCCGGTGTCACCATGCCCCAGAACTTTTACATCTTCCACTGACTTACATCCCGCAAGCCGGCTATGTCGAACTCTGAATGGAACGAGATGTAGACGGCGGTACAGACCTACTGTAAGACGATTCGTGGGATTGTACTACATCAAAGACAGTAGTAGTTGTTTGTTTTTTGTTTTTGTTTTAGTTGCAAAGTGAAACGACTGCAGGCGGAAAATCTAAACAAATCTTAAATAAATGTCAGCGAACCGCCCAGAGAAACGTGGACAAACGAGTCACAAGACAAAACCACAACGCGTTTCGACCTCTTAGGTCTTCTTCAGGTGCAACAAACATGAAACAAATAACGAAAATGCACTTAGCTTTGATCGCTTCTGTGTTCAGTTGCAAGAAAGAAGGCCTTGAATGATTTGCGAATGAACAATGAAGCGAAAGAAAAGTGCATTTTCGTTATTTGTTTCATGTTTGTTGCACCTGAAGAAGACCTAAGAGGTCGAAACGCGTTGTGGTTTGTCTTGTGACTCGTTTGTCCACGTTTCTCTGGGCGGTTCGCTGACATTTATTTACGATTTGTTTTTGTTTTTTAATTTGATTTTTTTCTTCTTTGTGTCTATCTCATTTCTCAACGCTTCGTTCTGTCATGATCAGTTTTCCTCTAAGATCAGGTACAGACGATTTCTGTGACCTACCTACCTTTCACAGGCAATGAGACACTCACAAATGCACA
>JADBJO010001739.1:163386-180886 GCA_016801955.1 Conus betulinus
TTTACGGCGTTTATGTTGAAGCGGGCCGAAAATCTAGCCGCCATGAAACAAAAAACTTTCACACTCAGGAGTGTAGCGGACGGTGTCACCTTTGTTTGCCTCCTGACGCTTTTGATCGTGGGCAATTCTTTTTTATTTTTTTTTTTTTTTATTTTTTTTTTAATTCTTGTGCAGCGATATGGAGCAGAACCCAGGACCACGGAAGACTCCCATTCGACCAGCCAGCCTGACCAGTGGAAACCGCAGAGAGAGAAAGATTGCAGAAGCCCTCCGGACCTACGTCGACCAGCTTCTCAGGAGCTACGCCTACTCCCAACATCCTTCAAATCTGGAGCTGATGTCTGTGCTCCAGACAATGACCACGAAGATCGACGAGATGAAGGGCGACATGAAAGACTTTTGGGGTGGATTTGCTACCTTTCATGGGGAGGCGGGATCCTTAAGGCAGGGGGTGTCGGAGCTGCGACGAGAAAACGATGACTTCGGAACAGCGACGGCAGCCTGAAGAAGAGGATGGATTGGATTTTATAGCGTAAGGTGGACGACCTTGATGGCCGTTCAAAACGGAATAAACTGGTCATTCATGGGCTGGTACGTAAGGAAAACGAAAGTCAACAACAGCGTGAAGAGACGTGGTCAACGAAATGATTACGGACAGACTGGAACTGGCCAGGGATTTTCCGTTCGATCTGTCCACCGCCTGAACTCGAAGTCTGATTCATCAGTCGTCGCCCGATGCACATGTTTTAAGGACAAAGATCAGATTGTGGAGGCGAGGCACAAAGCATAAACTGAAAGGATCTCAGCGTTCATAGGAGAGGACTTTTCGCTTTGACTTAGAGAGCTGAGGAAGAAACTAATCTCTCATTTCAAAACAGCGTGGAGTGAAGGTAAACGCGTGCCACCATGGTTTTTGAGCATCTGCTAGTTTACGGCAAGGAGTATTGAGTCGATGACATTGATGGGCAAAGCCTCGAGGGAGGGAAGGGGGGGGGGGGGGGGTCGTCGCCTTTCTGCGACACCGCAGACAGCGCGCAATGGTGACAGTGACCCAGCCCCCGTGAGCGAACACTTCAGCAGTGACAGAGTAAACATCGATTCTTGGTGGCACAGAGGTACCAGGGCTTTATGGTTGATGGTGATTGGTCTGTCATTAATAACCACATGAGTCAAATATTATTTCTTTCGAACCTAAGGTAAATTGTTTTCTGGAACAAGAGCGATTAGCATGTTTTCCGAGGTCCAGTATTTGTCATACAAATCAACAAAGAAACAGGGGTGGTCTCTTATGTAGAGCGGGGACAAGTTTCAGCGCAAGCACATGGCTTGCTCTGGAAGAATATAGGGGGTCCCTCAAAAGAAAAAATACAAATGACGATGTTGGTTTTATTCCTGTTGATGCTCAAGTCAGAAACCAGTCAGTGTTTGATATCGAAGGTGGCAATAAACGTTGTAATGTAAGAGCACATGCCTTGCATGCTGACGGAAATAATAGGACGCATTCAAAATGTGTTACATGCTTACACTGGAATATTAATGTCTTTTTTTTTTTTCTAAAATTCACAATAAACGTTTTCTTTCATATTTGTTTAATTTTCACTGAATCTTTCTCCCTGAAACTTTTGTGGGAATATTGGAGCTACTGTGTGTACAGGGTATACTGTGTGTACAGGGTATACTGTGTATAGTAAACCTGCTGCCAAGTTTACCAGACAAGACAGGCGCCCGGGTGGCTTATTATGTCTTATTAAGAATGAATTTGTGTCTTCCATCGAAGAAATTCAGATGCATTGTCTTCATACTGTTTTCTTTTTTTTTATCGACCAGATTTTGTTAGTTTATCAAAGGATGTCTTGTATGTTTGTTCATATGTACCCCCACAGAGGGTATAGTATACTAATTTTGATGTTGACAACGGTATTTTTTCTTTTGAAGAATATTTTTCTGACTGTATGCTTGTTTTGAAATAGGTGCAAGTGATTTTGGCTGGCGACCTTAACAGTAGAACTGCTTACGTTTCTCAGGATGCTTTGTACGAACATGATAATTTTGGTGCTGATTTTAAGGATTGTTCTGAATGTTTGGAAAGAAAATCCTCACATAAAATGCTTAACAATCATGGAAAAATATTTGCTGAATATGTGCAGTTCGATCGGATTGTATGTACTCAATGGAGTTTGTAATTGTTATCTTGATGGACACTGCACTTACATTTCTGAATCATGGTGTGGTGTAAACGATTATTTCTTTTGATTTCTCGAGAATTATTTTCAGTTGTCTCGCCTTCTTGTAGTTTATTTGTATCTGAGAGAGATTGGAATCTGACCATTTGCCTGTCAAAGTTCATTTTGGAATGCGAATATTGAAAAGAATGTGTTGTTGACAGGTTTGTGTGGAATCCTTATTTTCAGCAGACTCAAGTAGTGCAGTCAGATAAAATACTGTCATCTCTTGATGATGCTTCTAATATGATCGATCGTGGCGTTAACGAAGCCCTGAATATGTGTGTGTGTGTGTGTGTGTGTGTGTGTGTGTGTGTGTGTGTGTGTGTGTGTGTGTGTGTGTGATATGTATGAAAACTTAAGCTGGTCGTATGAAAAAAAAACAACTTATCTTTCTGAACAAGAAGATTGAACAAAGTGATTGGCATGACACAGAGTACAAGCTGAGTACATCAAAAGCGAAAAGATTGCCAAAACATGTTGACAGGCGATTGATGGGACTGATCGTGACAGTTACTGCACAGCTGCAAGTGAGTATCAAACTTTCCTAAAACTGAAAAAAAAAAACAACATAATGACACGTTATTGGGATCGTTAATCGCATCCGTAAATGTTCAAAAGTTATTTTGGGTATTTCTTCGAAAAGAAAACAATTACGTAACAATTTAACAATTGATATTTGGTACACTCATTTCAGCACTATCAACACAGACCCTCGTTCTGCTCTATGTACCCAGTTAACACTGCAGTCACAGCACTGAAATTCCCCCCAGAACACCTGATTTTGACCATTTTCAATTAATTTTCCGTAAAAAACCCAAATCCGACAGCGACTTTATTTTTGTACAGTAAATTAGAGCTATCTTTCATCTTCTCAATGATAAATGTTTTAAAAGTCAAAATAATTATTTCATTGCTGTTTGATGGAGTTGAAAATGATTGTCACGGTCGCTAAGCCGGACGGCCCTACGACCCCTACCCACGCCTATCACACACTAGGTCAGACAACACAGCACACTAACACAGCCTTACGATCATGCACACTTCTTTATTTCACACACACACACACTATGGCGCCACCACTCACGTCCATCAACAACCGCTCACCGGTAAACCACTACCCCGCTGACCCACCCTACCCTGCTACGACCTGGGGGAGCCTAACCTATCCTAAGACACCAGTTGCGGTATATCACTGTGACCTGAGGACGCAGCGATAGCCCGCATACGTGGTGGCTAACTACTTGGGACAAGGACTAACCCAAGGGACTCTAATTTCTAAACTACTACCACCCACCCCTTTCCGCGGGACCCACCCTTCTTTTTTGACCCGGGACCACTACCGCACCGGTCGCTGCATCCCTAAAGGAAGCAACGACAGGTGCCCTATCCCGTGCTGGCCACTACGTCCCTAAAGGGGCAGCAGCTGACACCCCTAACCCTACTGCCTAATTGCTACACCCCCTTCCTACCACAAAAACTTGGACACCCTTCCTCCCCGGAAAACACTGCTCCTTGGCGCTGTCCGTGGCTCCTCGCAGGCCGACTCCTTCCCCAAAAAACCCCCACTCCTTGGCGCTGTCCGTGGCCCCTCGCAGGCTGACTCCTTCCCCCCAAAACCCACTCCTTGGCGCTGTCCGTGGCTCCTCGCAGGCCGACTCCTTCCCCCCAAAACCCACTCCTTGGCGCTGTCTGTGGCCCCTCGCAGGCTGACTCCTCCCAGAAGACCCTGCTCCTCGGCGCGCTGTCCGTGGCCCCTCGCAGGCTGACTCCTCCCCAGAAGACCCTGCTCCTCGGCGCTGTCCGTGGCCCCTCGCAGGCTGACTCCTTCCCAAAAGACCCCGCTCCGAGGCGCTGTCCTTGCCTCACGAAGACGACTCCTCCCCGCGATGAGCACGACACCCCCCCCCCCCCCCCCCCCCCCCCCCACACACACACACACACACACTCACACACCAGGCTCCCTCTCGACGGGTCCGACTCTCGAAGGAACCCCTCCTCCTCTGAAGGCTCCGCCAGAACTGAGGGTGAAGGAAGGCCTGGCGCAGCACCCCTCTCACAAGACGCCTGAACGGGGCAGTCCTTCCCTCCTGGGAAAGAGGAACAGGTGGCTGAAGAACTGCCTCGCAGATAGCAGACGGCTGGGTGGACTTCCTCTCCCGGAAGAGCACAGGCAGCAGGAGAACTGCCTCACAGACGGCAGACGGCCTGGGTGGTCTCCCCTCCCGGAAGAGCAGCACGTAACGGGAAACCGCCGCTCACCTGCCAGCACGCGGCAGCAGACTGCAATGACCCGGCCTCAGCCTCGGCAGTGACGCAGGATACCTGCTGAAACAACTGGACAGACAGACGACGATCAACCACCCCAGTTCTGCAACTGGCTGAAAATGGATGCCAACGAAGACGACACAGACTCGGCACAGGCCAAGGGCACACCAACCCGACGAGGACCTGGCCCTAACTATGACTCGAAGTCACTCAGCAGAAACTAACAGCTCTTCCACCGCACCTACAAGGAACACGTCCACTCTGACGAACACAGGGACCGAAGTGAAGCAACCCCAACGCATTCCGCCCGGTCAGAATCAAGTGAGCCTCACTCACAACACAAAGCACCCATGGTCAGAACAGTGTATCCCTCCGCAGAGCTGACACAGCCGACCAACGGACTAGCTGTTGCTCGTGCAACAACACGACGATTTACAACAATACTCACAGACTTTGACAACACAACAACAGCCGATATCCTGCCCCGCCCTCTCTGGTGTAGAACTAAAGCAACAAAGGGTAACAGTCGGAAACGAAACCATCTTCCTCCTTCCACTCCCTGAATAAATGAAGACTGGAATGCAAAGAATATTGTATGTCCTACTTTCCTCGCCCCCTTACCTAGCCTAACCTTCCTACCTAACCACGAGGAACTTAGCCTAACCCCCACCTAATTAAAACCGCAATCTTACACACGCGCGCACACACGCACGTTCGCACGCATACGTGCACACGCTCTCTATCTTGAACCACCACACTGAACATGTGGACGTGCTGGTTGAGTACCGCCGATCAGTGACAATGATATACTTCGAACAAGGAGCACCGATTCAGTGCTTGAAGACGTCAACGGGCTGGTTGCTTTCTCCTCAAATAAACCAATGAATTCGACTGTTAGTAGCCTGTTAACTGGTATGATATGACGTAGGAAAGACTGTATTTGTACGTTGACACCACTGGTTAAACGTTATCTGGGAAATTCGGTCATATTTATTTTTAGAAGACCATCGCTGTCGTTCTGGCGACGTGTCCTAAGTGACAGATCGTTTGCCGCGAGCATTTTCGCCCCACGTCGCCGAGTGGCAAGTCGGGCGCCGCGATCATTCTCGCGGCGTGTTGCAAAAAAGTTAAAGTTGTTCAAAAGAAGTTTACAAAGTGAAGATACTTGTATAAGTAACGATAGCAAAGATAATTTCAGTTCTGAATATAACAACGATGATTCTACTAACCGCCCAATACCTTGAGACAAAGTGTTACTGGTGTTAAGGAAGTTACAGACTGGTAAATCTGCTGGTCCAGATGCAATTATTGGTGAAAAGTTAAAATAAGCGGGTGATCGAGGTATTGACTTGTTTGTTAAAAAGGGGATATTCCCAGATAACTGGACAGAAAGTATTGTGATACCTTTGTTTGAAAAAGGCGATACAGACGATCCAAATACTACAGAGGGATATCGCTGTAAAGTACTTTGTTCCATTATAAAAAAATAGGATCCCAAAAATGGGTCGAACTGCATGATATTACAGGGGAATATCAAGCGGGATTTAAAAGAGGCTACCCTACCATCGATCACATGTACACGTTATTAGCTCTCTAATACAAAAACAGTGTTGCTTCAGCTGCAAACTTAACGTTGCTTTCATCAACTTTCAGAAAGCTTTTGACTCCATAGAAAGAAATCTGTTGTGGCCAATTACTGTATTAAAGAGAAACTTTTCCGTTGTATTCATGGCACATATGATAGAGTCAGGGCTAGAATTCGTTCTGGGGCAACGTTGACAGACCATGTATACTGTACCAGAGGGGTAAAACAAGGGTTACATTACTAGCCCTGTGTTTTTTTTTTGTTTTTTTTTTTTTTATTAATGATTAAGGAATTAACGATAGAAAATGATAAAAAAAAAACAACAACTGGAGACACGGTGCAACATTTACATGTGATTTGTTTGAATTGTATATATGTTTTTTTTTTTTCGATAGATGATGTAGCCCTTAGGTTACAGGCAGAGTTAAACACTCTACATAGGGCAGCATCAGAACTCCATTGCGCGCGCAGGCAGGCAGGCAGGCACGCACACACAGACACACACACACACACACACACACACACAGGCATGCATGCATGCACACACACACCGGTTCAAATACAAAAGTAACTCAATGGTTAAAAAAGGTACTGAATTTGTTTTTTAATACAGTATCATAGAGTACATTAATCTCATATTCATTTCAATTCTTACAAATTGTTAAAAAGTCGCCCTCCCCCTTCCCGCCCCCTTAAACCTGCCCTAAAATATATGGCATAACTTTGCACCAAGTCCGGGTGATACAAAACTAGCAGAACAGGTAAGGAAATATCACATTCCCAAAGGCACATCCGTCAAGTGGATCACGTGCCGCCTCAACAGTTTCTGCCATTCTGATCGAGCCCATACAACCCCGTTCTTTACATGTAAATCTGAACCAAAAGGACCGCCATGAATACAATTGCTTTGAACACAATGTGGGATTTGAACTCACATCCTGTCAGTCACTGTCGTCATTTGTCCATGACTCAGATCATCGTGCTGTGATACTGGACTGTCCTAGGAAAGAATCTTCATCTTCTACGTCGTCGTCAGCTACTATTCTGACGTTCACCACTGGCGAATAGTTTTGTGTACGTGATTCTTTCAATATCCTCATTAAGGTAGCCACACTCTGTATTCAGGGGTAAAGTCTATACACGACGCTGGTGTAGCCTACATGGTTTGTGTTTGTATCATCCATGCCACTGGAGGATGATGATGTAACCTTTTGAAAAGCCTGGAATGGTATTTAGGTCTAAGGTGCACATAAGGAGCGCTCGTGTGTGTGTGTGTGTGTGTGTGTGTGTGTGTGTGTGTGTGTGTGTGTGTGTGCGCGCGCGCGCGCGCGAACACCTTTGATCATTTGTGGGAAATTAAATGCTTCCATTACGAAACGAGCCCATTATTCAACAATGAGTTGAAGAAGAGTCAGTTGAACTAGTTTTTATATCTCAGAGTGAGACGACTACTAGTTGGTTTATTGATGGTTAAGGTTTTGCTTTAAGCAGTAGATGGTGACCAGCTCTACGTGCACAAATGTTGTGATCCGATGAAGGTATATTTTGATTTCTCCTTGCTCCCAATATAAAAACGACATGATAATGTGCGTCGATGTGCACAGAACATAAACAAAATCATACGTAATACAAGATCTTTTTATTCTTTGAGAAAAAGTCATGAACTGGAGTAGATCATACAAAATAACAGATCTAAGATTTGTTTTGGCGAAAAAGACATGAACTGGAGTAGATTTAAAACATTGTTTTCTGAACATTAAACGGCTGTGAGATGCTGGATCTATTTGAGTCTTTGTTGTTGTTGTTGTTACCTTGTCTGTTGTTATTTTTTTTTTTTTTTCTCCAAGTGGAGGAGAGAAACTAATGAGACTGTTGTTGAAACTCAAAGACATGATGCTCGAGCAGCAAATTTGTAGAGAAACGTTAATGACCAATAACACTGTAAAAACATCTGATGCCGTAGCGTTAGTCGTTGCAGTACAAACACTCTGATGCTGTTCTTTGACTCCTACCCTTAAATGTCCTGGCCTAAAATGTCTGAACTTACGCCAAAAAGAAAGCCTGAAACGTTGGTGCACCAGAGGGTACAGCATGGGGTTGATGGTGGAGTTGGCCCACAACAACCACTCAGACACTTCAAAGATCGTCTCATCAATGCAACCTTCACACATCGACAAAATCATGGAGAACACCTGGAAGGGGATCCAACACAACGCGAACACAAACACCAGGATGAAGAGAGACCGGGCCAGTCGTAGATCCCGCCGGAGATGTTTTTTCGTGGACAACGGTTTTAAAGAACACACCATGATGCCTGTAATGATCTTACAGAAAGACCTGGACCTTCCACCAGTATCAGGGGGTTGTAGGGTCTTAGCAGCTGTGGTTTCAACGTCCACCTGCTTATCTTTCTTGACCTGGCCTTTCATGAGTTGTTTTGATAGATCTTCTTGGGATCTGATGCGCACACCGACACTGACCTTGCGGTCAGTGTTCACATGTGACTCGCTCGTCACTGAAGATGCCCTGATTATGCGTACTGTCTTTAACGTTCTCTTACGAATGTGGATGTAGATCATCACATTGAGCACAGCCACGAAAGTGAGGGGAATCATAAAGCCGATGCAAGCACTGAAGAAGAGGTAAGAAAAGTTGTAGGAAAAAGGGGCATAACACTGCTCATCCTCGATGGTCTGATGTCCTGACAGAGGCTGCCACAGGAGAATGGAAAGCAGGTAAAACGTCAGGCAGATGAGCCAGGGGAGTCAGCATCATCAGCGTACATAGGCGGCGAGACTGGTGCCTGCGGTACCAGAGGGGGCGGGTCACCATCAGGTATCTGTGCCAGACAGAGGAAGAGCAGACATCAGTAGTGTGCTAGGACTGGCAGGTGGATCTTGACTGACTGGATGATGGTGGACTTTTAGTCTATCCTTTTCCCCCTTACACACACACACACACACACACACACACACACACACACACGCACGCGCGCACACACACACACCATATTCATAAATATGCACAGAGATATAGAGAGACACTTTGACAGTTTGATATTTTATTGTCATTACGAAAGAAGTCTTTTAAGGGGGCGGGGGGGGGGGGGGGGGGGGGGGGGGGGGGGGGGGGGGGGGGGGGGGGGGGGGGGGGGGGGGGGGGAGGGGAGAAGTAACAGAACAATAACATTTCCCTCTTCCTTTCCTGCAAACAAATAGTACACATTCATTACTAGTGTGTATCAAATCAAAGGTTAACAAAAACAAATAAATTCGTAACATTTCCTTATGTGCTCACGCACAGGAGTAATGCAGTAAGGTTAAAACAAAAACAAACAAACAAAGCAAAACAAAACAAAAAAAGAAGAGCGAACGAGAGAGAGAGAGAGAGAGAGGAGAGAGAGAGAGAGAGAGAGAGAGAGAGACAGACAGACAGACAGACAGACAGAGATAGACAGGGACAGAGAGACAGAAAAGAGACACAGACACAGACACAGAAGTTCGGAGATAGCTGACAGTACCTCACGGGAAGTTCTTCAACCCACAACCATAAAAGCGCAGGCAGGGCAGGCAGGCAGAAAGACAGACAGACAGACAGACAGACAGACAGACAGACAGGCAGCATACCACAGTCGTACAACTCTGACCTATCTAAGCTGATGACGGCCATGCTGTATGAGGAGGACGCCGTGTTCACGTAGTCCCAGACCAACCAGAACAGACAGAAGCCCATCCCTGCAGACCATTTGCCTGTCAGGTGGGTAGGGATGTACGGAGGCATAGACAAAATACCGATATTAAAATCGGCCACTGCGGGGATAGCAGATGGGTCAGTTCAGGATGGAACATACAGTGGACAGACAGACAATGGACAGACAGGAACTAAGCATAAAACAGTGCCGAAATTCCTACAGACTGTGCTGTATACCGTTGATTTACGGAGATGTTTTGCATCACAGATCTTCATCTTTGAAACAGTTTCAATGTCATCAAGATGTCACTGCATGTGGACTAGTCTATGAACACTAACACCACATCTGCTGAGCCAGGAGAACGCACTGCAGCAGAATAAACAGCTGGTGGGTATTTACATCAATAACCAGGATGAAAGGACTTAAAAGACAAGGGTCTTATGGAAAAGGTTAAAGATGTCTGTGCCCCCACCCCTGTTTTGATATGTTAAATCACTATCAAATAATAAAAACAACAATGTAATAGTAAACTGAGAGTAGTATTGCAAGCTACTTGAGTGCTTGTGAGCAATATGGATTGTGCCTTTTGTATCCAAAATGCAACTGCCATAACATCAACAATGGAAGAAAAGTAGGAGAATTGAGCCATACCGCGAGGTTCAGGTAGAAGAAATCCCCAAAATTCCTCAACAAGGAGCTGGTGATAAATATGTACAAGGTGATGGCGTTGAAGATGACGGTCAGCAACGACAGCAGTGACGTCGTCGAACCGAATATGATGACTTCGCTGATGGGATATCTGAAGTCGGGGCGAAGTCCCGTTCATCATGTGCGACAGTCTCACTATCATGACAGTGGCAACAAAAGGCAAGTTTTTCACGCTATTATGACAAAGTCTGGTAACAGGAGACAAGTTTTTCACGCTATTATGACAAAGTCTGGTAACAGGAGGCAAGTTTTTCACGCTATTATGACAAAGTCTGGTAACAGGAGGCAAGTTTTTCACGCTATTATGACAAAGTCTGGTAACAGGAGGCAAGTTTTTCTCCTATTATGACAAAGTCAGGCAGCAACTGTGATGTGACCATTGCAAGCCAATTCACCCCCCCCCCCCCCCCCCCCCCATCGCACTCTCTCTCTCTCTCTGTGTGATGTGACCTGTGAACCCCCCCCCCCCCCATCCCCCCCCCCCCCCCCCCCCCCCCTGTCTTGCACACTCTGTTCTCTCTCTCTCTCTCTCTCTCTCTCTCTCTCTCTCTCTCTCACACACACACACACACACACACACAGTGCTTTTAGGATTATCATTCTACGTCATTTTTCATTCTCTACCTTCACCTCTTATCCCCTTTCTCCTCTGCCTCCCTCCCTCTGTCCTCCTGTCTCTTGTGGGACAGCGACTACTCTAAGACGTATACCAGTGACGGAAAAGGAGCAGAGAATTTTGAGTTAAGTGTGGGTTGTCATCTCTGTTCTCCTTCTGGTCGTCCCCCTCCACTCCCAGCTTGTCTGATGAGGGCGTGCTGTGCATGATCCCTACGCCTGTACTCCCATTGCCACTCTCCACTTCAGAAAAGGCGCCAACCTTCCTCTCCCACTTTCTTTCCACACTCACTGTGGTAGTGGGATGTCGGCCACAGACAGTCACGCGATCTACCTATGTCTTACGCAGATTCCATGGATGGCAAGATGTCCGTGTCTACCCATAACTCACAGGTGTGGACAATGTAGATTTCTCCATTTGCATAAATGCAAAAAAAAAAACAAACACCTCCAACATCTGAGAGATTGTCCTCTCTAATCGCCAGCACATTACCTCACACTGTAGGTGGTGTGGAGTGATTGTCCCACTCAAGATCAATCTCCCCCCCTTCTTTAGATTGCTACCCCCCCCCCCCCCCCCCCCCCTCCAGACACACACACTTTCTTATCTATAATCATGATTGGCTGTTCTGCTGCTCTGACAGCGTGTCAATCAGACAGGTATCAGAGACAGGACAGGTAACTTAACAAACAGAAAGGGGAAATCAACCAGCCGCCGTGGCGAACTGGTTAGTGTCGCGGACTCCCGGCTGGGAGGTCGTGGGGTCGAATCCCATCAGAGTCATGTGGGTTTTTCTGCCCCAACTGGCTCCTACCCATAGTTGAATTTGCTCCAGACTCAGTTGGGAAGACTGGGGCCACACAGTCAAGTTTCATTCACTTAATGGATGCCGCCTCCATTCTGTTCCATATGGCACCATGAGCTCGATCATGATCAGCTGCTTGGTTGACTGAGAGTGGACTACTATGTCTGGTCTCATGCCACTCTTACTGATGATCGCTGGGTGACTCTTCCATTCTGGGAGGTCTGCAGTGCAGTCCCAGTCATCTGCCCCATCCAGCAGACTCTGCCTGCATGTTCCGAGTGGTACTGTGGTTCTTGGCCATGATTCGCTGCCTCCTGCCGTGAAGAATGTTGCGGGTGCTTTTGGAGTCCTGGTTTCCCTTTTTGTGGTTGGTACTAGCCCAGACTACTTGTACAATCTCTTTGAGCACTTGGTTGTGCCTCCATGTGTACCTTCCTTGAGCCAGGGCTACTTTTACATGAGTTTAGGACATGCTCCACTGTTTGTTTTTCATGGCAGAGGGGGCATGAAGGATCGTCTGTTTTTCATCTTCACCAGGTTTGCATCTGAGGGCAGAAGGTCATATGCAGATCTAAGAATTAAGCTGATCCTGAGAGGGGCCATGTGCCAAATATCATTCCAAGTGAGACTTCTTTGGAGTGCATTCTCCACGTTGTCCATTGCCCTTGCTGGCTCTGCTGGACTACTTTCTGGAGCCTTTTTTGGTCTTCTTCTTTTCTCATCTTCTGAATCAGCACGTCTCTTTTGGATTCTCCTTTGGCCTTTGACCACCATTCAGTTTTGGTCACCCCCAGTCCTTGTCTGTTGGTCTGTGCGTGCCCTGTTATTTCTCTGATCTTGAGACTTCCTTTTGCAGAATCCGTCGCCTCTTGAACTTTCCATTTTCTGCCTGTCTTCAGCTGGGCCTTGATTGCTTCTACCACCTTGTCTCCTGAGTCCTCCAGCATACTTTGAAGTCTGATCTTCCCTGCTTTGTATTCCTCTAGGATGGATTCCAGTGGTAGTTTCAGCTTTGCTTGGCGACAGTACAGCGCTATGTCAGTCAGACAGGGTGGGACACCAAGCCATTTCCTTGTGAACTTTTGATTTTGGATTCCATTACCTCTACTATGCTGGTGCAGATATCGTATATCATCAGAGGCGATAGGAGCTTTGGTATCAGCATGAACTGCAGACACCAGACCTTGTATTTGCCAGGGAGCCCACACTGGTCAATGGTCTCCAAGCCTTCTTCTGACTTCTGTTTTTGGTTTCTTTGCTCTTTGTGTGTCTTTCAGCGTATCATCATACCATCTTCCAAGGCTCTTGACGGGCTCTTCTGTGACTGTTGGAATGGCCTGGTTGGCAACACTGAAGACCACAGATTCGGCCATTTTTCTTTCCTCAGTGAGAGACTCTGTGATTTCTTTGGCTTGAACTTCATTCTGGATGAGGCAACTATGTCGTCCAGCCTCTCCAGCTCATGACGTGTCTCGTCTTCTCTGGATGAAATCACTGTAGTGTCATCCATGAAGGTCTTGAGAGGGGGCATCTTGTATCCATTGCCAAGGTCTGTTTGTCTTGTGTTGCTTGTTGCTGCTTTCAAGATGACTTCCACTGCCAACACGAACAGTATTGGGGAAACTGATCAGCCCATTGCAATGCCCACTTCCAAGCAGATCCAATCTGTTGTGTACTCCTTGGTAGAGAACCGCATTGAGAAGCCATTGAAGTACTTCTTGAGCATGTCGCAGATGTTCTTTGGCACATGGTACATCTCAAGAGCCAACTGTATCATCTCATGGGGTACAGATCCATATGCGTTTGCCAGATCAAGCTACACTACGTCCAGGTCTCTCTTTTCTGTTTTTGCTCTTTGGATTGCGTCCCAGATCATTGTGGCGTGTTCTACACAGCCAGCCACGCCTGGGATGCCACCTTTCTGGACCGACACATCCAGGTACTTGTTTTCCATGAGGTACTTGGTCAGCCTTGCTGCCATGACCGAGAAGAAGATTTTCCCTTCGACGTTGAGTAGCGATACTGGCCTGAACTGTCTGATGTCACTTGAGTTTTGCTCTTTGGGTATGTACAACACCATCTGCCGTCATCCACTGGCCGCTGATCTTCTGATTTCTCCAAGCCGATCGCAGCAGCCTGTGGAGCCACTCCAGCACCTTGGGACATTTCTTGTACAGCTGGTAAGGTATTCCGTTTGGCCCTGGTGATGATCTGGCTCTGGCTTTGTCGACCTCCTTCTTGGTTTCTGCCAACGTTGGAGGCTTGTCATTGAACTGTTCCTCAGGGTTGGTTGGCCACACCAGACCTTGAATGTCGAGTGGTGCTTTGCTCTGTGAGTCAGAGTATGTTTTCCTCAGATGCTGCTCAAGAACTCCTTTGTCCACGCTTAGGGTCACAGATTTTGGCTGCTCAAACAGAATTCTGGCAAACTGGAAGGGGTCTCTGAAGAAGCGCTCTTGTGTCTTCTTCTTTTTGCTTTTCCTCTTCCTCGCAGATTCCGATTTGCTGAGGGCGCTGTGTTTTGCTTTCAGGTCTTTCCAGAGTTCTTCCAAGCCTTGTTTTTCAGCTGGCAGTGCGGTCTTCATTTGCTTCTTGAGGTTTTTCTTTTGGACCCTGATCTTGTCCATCTCTTCTTGGCGTCTGGATTTCTTTGGAGGGTGTTTTCTCTTTGGGTAGTTTTGCTCCATAGGCGTCTCTACATGTGGCATACACAATGTCCCCATATGTGGCTAGTTTGTGTTCCAGGGTGTTTTTCCCTATCAGTGCATCGAGTCTTTGGACGATTTTTGCATTCAGTTTCTCCCAATCTTCAGTCTCGTTCGCTCGTGGCAGGTTGAGTTTCAGGCGCCTGGCATCGAGGGCCTGTGAAAATTCCTCATCCGGACCAACAGTGTGGATGTCCTTGGCACTGTGGTTTAAATCCTGCTCTTGGTCTTCCGACGTCTTATATGCTGTTGCAGTGCGCTGCTGCTCATTCAGATGAATCTTCACACATCCCATCTTTGTTCTGTGGATCTTCATGCCACGGATGGTAGCGAAACGCTTTCCACAGACACATGGATATTCCATTTGGTCCATGTTCATAGTCCGTTTGGGATTTGCGGTCGTGATTGGTTGAGCACCGATGGATTCATCATTCTCTTCCCCTTTCGGTAGTGTTGTTTATTCCAGCAGAAAGTTAAGATTGGAGCCCTGTATTTCAGGGGGAAGGGGTGAGAGTGGCATATGGGTAGGGCGAAGGTTATTAGTGTAACAGTTGTGTGACTTTGCTCATAGATGTAAACTGTGAAGTTACAGATTGATACTTGGATTTAAATATAGATCCTCGCACGTGTGTAGTTCTTGAACAGTCCAGAAAACAATCAATACATTTACTAGGAAAATGAGATTATTGAATTCTGGGCACAAGTTAATTTCTTGTGAAAGCAAAAAAGAATAGTCATGCAAAATGTATAGATTTGTGCTTACTTTTTATGAAACAGGTTCTAATAAACCTTATATATAAGTTGTTTTCATAATACACTAAGTAACAAGCTTCAGCTATACCAATCTGCGGATTATCATAAATAGGCGTTAAAAAAGAAGAGTTGTAAGGTCAGTAGGCATGACTGTTTTGCCGAAATAAATCATGATGAATCTATCATATGACTATTTTTGTTTTAGAAAATATAGACTGAACAATATTTTTTCGTTTTGCCTCTAAATTAACCAACTGGTGCTTTGTCACACAATAAAGAATCAGGAATCACAAATGGCCTTTCAGCTTGCATTAACTGACGAAAGCACAATGAACGTAATTATATTTGTAAATGGTAAGGACAATACTTCAATATTTTTTCTCTTTTCTGTTTGGTTTGTTTGCTTGTTTGTTTGTGTGTCTGTTTGTTTGTTTTAACATATAACTACAGACATGTTCACCTAAATTTCATCGAATTTTGTTCCCATGGCTGGCGAAAATAAGACAAATACAAAGAACTTAAAACGAACTCAGAAAAAAAAGGAAAAAAAAAAAAAAAAAAAAAAAAAAAAAAAAAGAAAAAAAAAAAAAAAAAAAAAAAAAAAAAAAAAAAAAAGAGAGAAAATTTCTGGAAACGATATTCTTGCGTGGTGATTGCACTTGCAGATTCAAACTGTATGAGGGCAAATCTGACCAAAGACTCTTGCTACCTTCCGCGCGCGAAATGACATCAGGCTATGTTAATGTTTTCACTATGTTATTTTTTTTTACCACATGCCCAGAAACATCGAAAACAGCGAAGAACACTAGACTATGCTAAAATATGCTGATGAACCTGGTTTGAAAGTAATTTGTGTGAGAAAGAACGGTTTTCACCGCACTTAACGTAAGATGAGACAGTTGTTACCCGGAAGACTGTGTGACGGCATGTGAAAACGAAACTTGTTCTCAAGACTGTCATCGATCGCAGATTATCATCTTCATTAGGCTCAATGAAATATATTGTGACTACTGTCCGAAACAGCATTTGCACATTTTCTCGGTAAAAGGAATGTTCAGTTTGGCAAAGAAAAAGCTGGATTGGACGGAGTTATCAGGACGCAGTGTTACCGAAACACTAAGGGGGGAAAAAAATGACAAGGACATTTTATGATTTCAGGATCTCCAGACAAACAGCGATGTCGAATGCCGGTTTCCAACATTTCCGGACGTGTAGTTTCATATACTTATAACACACACACACACACACACACACACACACACACACACACGCACACACACACGCGCGCGCGCACAATGAAGTCATACGTAATTGGTAAAAATCGATCAATATTTACCGCCGAACTCGTTGCCATTCTTATGGTTATTTATTACATACTTGATCTCTCCATTGAATGTTTTTTCAAATTTTAGTCTGCGTCGATTCTCAGTCCGTACTGTATGCTTTACCTTAATTTGATTACAAGAAAAAAAAATCCCAAATTATCATAGAAATCAATCAAATGATTAACATTTTAAGTTTAAAGAGGACCTATATCGCCTTTTGTTGGGTTCCTTGACATGTTGGATTTTATTCCAATGACTGTGCTGATAGAGTCGCAAGAAAAGGGTGCAAGGCAAGACAGGGAATCTATAGAAATAAACATTCCATTATCCGTTACAGATGGCCATCACTGACTGGAGCAAGCATCGTGGAACAAAGTGTCAAAATCTCTCCATAGGAAGGAGAAATTTTCCGTTATCTTAATGAATTCCGATGGTTTGGCAAACAAAATAGCTGTGAATTATAGTAACATTTAAACATTGAGACACATTACTTCGCTGTGTTACAGGATAAAGCTTAATACCTTCAAAACAAAATTCGGCAATAATGTTAAATGTCTGTGCGGTGAACAAATTTGAAGCCAACACATTCTTCTGGAATGCCAGAGACTGAGAACTATTTTACCAGCTATTTCTGAAAGTTCTCTTGAAAGTATCCTTGAGAATTTTAGTTTGTTGTTTGATTTTGCAAACTGTTTACTACGCAGTCCTATTGGACATTTGTTATAGTTTGTGTTATGATTCAAAATAGTTTTTTTTAACAGTTTGGTTTTCCATACATTCCCCCCTATTTTTTATTTATTTATTGTATTATAAAGAAGTAAA
>JADBJO010001739.1:185886-193386 GCA_016801955.1 Conus betulinus
CATTTAAAGATAGACTTTATTTCGACAAAATAATGCTTATGCATGTACGATGTAATGAATAGACCAGCTCCAAAGAAAATCACCGAAAGCTCTGTCATCAATAAAAATAGACATTTACATAAACTGTCTTTTCCCAGAACTCGAAGTTATCTTTATAAATCAAGTTTTGTATACCCGGAGCATGGAGTAATTTGTCTTCGTCTTTGAGATCATGTTCCCTCGAAACAGGCATTAGACAAAAACACTGAAAAAACATCTGATGGAAACTCCATGTATCAATTAAAGGTCACCTCTCTCTCTCTCTCTCTCTCTCTCTCTCTCTCTCTCTCTCTCTCTCTCTCTCTCTCTCTCTCTCTCTCTCAGCATTTTAAATGGATGTTCCAACAATTGTTTCTTATTATTTTATATGTTGTAATATGAGTAATGTACATATGTGTGTTTGTAAAAGTTGTGTGCTTTTCAAATGTTATTTGTAACTTCCACTGTTGTGTGCTGTCTCTCTTTAACTGCATTTGAAATTGATGTTCCAACAATTATTTCTTATTATTCAGTATGTTTTAATATGAGTAATGTACATATGCGCATGGTTGACGTTGTGTGCTTTTGAAATGTTGCTTGTAATTTTCCCCGTTGCATGCTATATCTGTTTATTTCTTTTTATGAAGGCAGGATGTAAAAAAGATTGACATCTTATTCTTCAGCCCTCAATAGAGATAACTTTAACTTGACTTGACACACTAAATTTGTACGGACACACACACACACACACACACACACACACACACACACACACACACACACACACACACACACACACACACCTCCTGTGAACTTGCGCGCATACATATACACAAGCACACCAATTCCATACGAAGTAAGCACTGGTTAAAAAACGTACTGAGTTTGTTTATTTAATACCTTTACCATACAGTACATTAATCTCATATTCATTTCAATTCTTACAAAATGTTAAAAAGTCTCCCTCATCCTCCCGCCCCCTTAAACCTGCCCTAAAATATATGGCATAACTTTGCACAAAGTCCGGGTGATACCAAACTTGCAGAAAAGATCAGGAAATGTCACATTCCCAAAGGCAAATCCGTCAAGTGGATCACGTGCCGCCTTAATAGTTTCTGCCATTCTGATCGAGCTCGTACAACCCCGTTCTTTACATGTAAATCTGAACCAAAAGGACCGCCATGAATACAATTGCTTTGAATACAATGTGGGATTTGAACTCACATCTTGTCAGTCACTGTCGTCATTTGTCCATGACTCAGGTCATCATGCTGCGATACTTGACTGTCCTAGGAAAGAATCTTCTTCTACGTCGTCGTCAGCTATAATCTGACGTTCACCACTGGCGAATAGTTTTGTGTACGTGATTCTTTAAATATCCTCATTAAGGTAGCCACACTCTGTATTCAGGGATAAAGTCTATACACGACGCTGGTGTAGCCTACATGGTTTGTATTTTGTATCATCCATGCCACTGGAACATGACGGTGTATCCTTCTGAAAAGCCTAGAATGGTATTTAGGTCTAAGGTGTACATAAGAAGCGCTCGTGTGTGTGCACGCGCGCACTCGTGTGTTGTATTGTGTGTGTGTGTGTGTGTGTGTGTGTGTGTGTGTGTGTGTGTGTGTGTGTGTGTGTCTGAATGAGTTGAAGAAGAGTCAGTTGAACTAGTTTTTATATCACAGAGTGAGACGACTACTGGCAGGTTTATTGATGGCTAAAGCTTTCCTTGAAGCAGTAGATGGTCACCAGCTGTACGTACACAAATTTCATGATCCGATGAAGGTATATTTTAATATGTCCTTGCTCCCGATATAACCCCCACACACACACACACACACACACACACACACACACACGAAAATGAAAAAAAAAGCATAATTTGCGTCGATGTGTACAGAACATAATAAATCATACGTAATACAAGATCTTTATTTTTTTTTTTTGAGAAAAAAAGACAGAAACTGGAGTAGATCATACGCACTAAAAGATTTAAAATTATTTGGAGAAAAAGATGTGAACTGGAGTAGATTTAAAACATTGTTTTCTGAACATCAAACGGCTTGGAGATGCTGGATCTATTTGAGTCTTTTTTTTGTGTTGTTGTCGTTACCTTGTGTGTGTGTATTTTCTTTTTTTTTTTTTCAGTAGAGGAGGGAGACTAATGAGACTGTTGTTGAAGCTCAAAGACATGATGCTGATGCAGCAAATTTGTACAGAAGCGTTAATGACCAATAACACTGTTAAGCTCTCATGTGGTAACATTACTCGTTACACTACGACCAGTCTGATGGTGCTATTGGACTCCTGCCCTTCAATGTCCTGCCCTAAGACGTCTTAATTTATGGAAAAAAAAAAGTTTGCCTGAAACGTTTGTGCAGCAGTGGGTACAATATGGGGTTGATGGCAGAGTTGGCCCACAACATCCAATAAGATACATCATAGACCGTCTCGTCGATGCAACCATGACACACCGACAAAATCATGGAGAACACCTGGTAGGGGATCCAACACAATGCAAACACAAACACCAGGATGAAGAGAGACCGGGCCAATTGCAGATCTTGCCGCAGACGTTTTTCATGGACAAGGGTTCTAAGAGCACCCTTATGCCTGAAATGATCGTCCTGTCTGCGGGTTGTAGGGTCTTAGCAGCTGTGGTTTTAACGTCCCCCTGCCCATCTTTCTTGACCTGGCCTTTCATGGGTTGTTCCGATAGATCTTGGGATGTGTTGTGCACACTGACACTGACCTTGAAGGTCAGACAGGACTCGCTCGTCGCTGAAGGTGGCCTGGTTATACGTGCTGACTTTAACGTTCTCTTACGAATGTGGACGTAGATCATCACATTGACCACAGCCACGAACATGAGGGGGGGGGTGATAAAGCTGAAGCAAACGTTGATGAAGAGGTAGGGCAAGTTGAAGGAGAAAGGGGCGTAACACTGCTCATCCTTGATGGTCTGGTGTCCTGAGAGAGGCTGCCACAGGAGGATGGAGAGTGGGTAAAACGTCAGGCAGGTGAGCCAGGGAGTCAGCATCATTCAGTGTACATAGGCGGTGAGACTGGTGCTTGCGGTACCAGTGGAGGCGGCTGACCATCAGGTATCTGTGCCAGACAGAGGGAAGAGCAGACATCAGTAGTGTGCTGGGACTGGCAGGTGGATCTTGACTGACTGGATGATGGGTGGACTTTAAGTCTACCCTTTTTCCCCCTTACACACACACACACACACACACACTCTCTCTCTCTCTCTCGCTCACACACACACACACACACACACACACACACACACACACACACACACACACACACTACATATTCATAAATATGCAGAGAGAGAGAGAGAGAGAGAGAGAGAGAGAGTCAGAGACAAAGAGATAGAGAAAGACAGAGAGAGAGAGAGAGAGAGAGAGAGAGAGAGAGAGACAGACAGACAGACAGACAGACAGACAGACAAACAGACAGAGACAGAGAGAGACAGAGAGAGAGTCAGAGAGACAGAGAGAGATAGAAAGATGAGACACAGAAGGACGGAGATAGCCACAGTAACCCACAGGAGTTCTTCAACCCACACCACAAAAGCGCAGGCAGGCAGGCAGGCAGATATACAGACAGACAAGCAGCATGCCACAGTCGTACCACTCTGACCTATCTAAGCTGATGATGCCCATGTTGTAAGAGGAGGACGTCGTGTTCACGTAATCCCAGACCATCCAGAACAAACAGAAGCCCATCCCTGCAGACCATTTGCCTGTCAGGTGGTAGGGGATGTACGGAGGCATAGACAAAATACCGATATTAAAATCGGCCACCTGCAGGGACAGCGGATAGGTCAGTTCAGGATGGAACATACAGTGGACAGACAGACGATGGACAGACAGTAACTTAGCATAAAACAGTGCCGAAATTCCTACAGACTGTGCTGTATTACCGTTGATTTACGGAGATGTTTTGCATCACAGATCTTCATCTTTGAAACAGTTTCAGTTTCAACAAGGTGTCACTGTGTGCGGACTAGTCTATGAACACTAACACCACATCTGCTGAGCCACGAGAAAACACACTGTGCAGAATAAACAGCTAGTGGGTATTTACATCAATAACCAGGGTGAAAGGACTTAAAAGACAAGGGTCTTATGTATAAGCTTTAAAGGATGTCTGTGCCCCCACCCCTGTGTTAATATGTTAAATCACAATCAAATAATAACTATAATGTAATAGTGACATTAGAGTGATATTGCAAGCTACTTGAGTGCTTGTGGGCAATATGGATTGTGCCTTTTGTATCCCAGATGCAGCTGCCATAACATCTACAATGGAAGAAAATTAGGTGAACCGAACCATACCGCGAGGTTCAGGTAGAAGAAAAATCCCCAAAACTCCTCAACGAGGGGCTGGTGATAAATATGTACAAGGTGATGCTGTTGAAGATGGTGGTCAGTAACGACAGCAGTGACGTTATGGAACCGATGATGACGACTTCGTTGATGGGATATCTGAAGTCGGGCGAAGTCCCGTTCGTCATGTCCGAGAGTTTCACACCATGACAATCTGGCAACAAAAGGCACGTTTTTTTTTCTTGCTATCATGATAAAGTCAGGTGCCAGGGGGCGCGTTTTTCTTGTTATCATGTTAAAGACTGACAACAAAAGGCACGTTTTTTTCTTGCTATCATGATAAAGTCTGGCAACAAAAGGCACGTTTTTCTTGCTATCATGATAAAGTCTGGCAACAAAAGGCACGTTTTTCTTGCTATCATGATAAAGTCTGGCAACAAAAGGCACGTTTTTTCTTGCTATCATGATAAAGTCTGGCAACAAAAGGCACGTTTGTCTCACCATCATGATAACATCTGGCAACAAAAGGCACGTTTGTCTTGCTATCATGAAAAGTCTTGGAACAAAAGGCACGTTTTTCTTGCTATCATGATAAAGTATGGCAACAGAAGGCCAGTTTTTCTCACTATCATGACAGTCTGGCAAGAAAAGGCAAGATTTTCTCGCTATCCTGATAAAGTCTGGTGACAAGAAGCAAGTATTTCTCACTATCATGACAAAGTCTGGTGACAGGAGGCAAGTTTTTCCTCACTATCATGATAAAGTGTGGCAACAGAAGGCAAGTTCTTCTAAATATCATAACAAAAATCTGGCAACAAAAGGCACGTTTTTCTTTCAATCATGACAAAGTCTGGTGACAGGAGGCAAGATTTTTTGTCACTATCATGACTAAGTCCAGCAATATAAGGCAAGTTTTTCTCACTATCATGACGGTCTGGTGACAGAAGGCACGTTTGCCTTGCAATCATGATAAAGTCTGGTGACAGTAGGCATGTTTTTCTCACTGTCATGGCAAAGTCTGGCAACATAAGGCAAGTTTGTTTTCACTGTAATGACAAAGTCCGACAATAAACGGCACGTTGTTCTCAATATCATGACAATGTCTGACGACAGGAGGCAAGGTTTTCCTGCTATCATGATAAAGTCTGGAGACATGAGGCAAGTTTTTCTCACTATTATGACAAAGTCTGGCAACAATTGTGATTTGACCACTGGAAGTCAATTCCTCTCTCTCTCTCTCTCTCTCTCTCTCTCTCTCTCTCTCTCTCTCTCTCTCACACACACACACACACACACACACACACACACACACACACACACACACACAAACTGAATTTAGGATTATTATTTTACGTCATTTTTCAATCTCTACCTTCACCCCCTTTTCCCCTTTGTCCTCTACCACACTCCCTCTGTCCACCTGTCTGTCTTTTGTATTAAAGCAACTACACTAAGACGTACACCAATGAAGGTAAGGAGCAGAGAATTTTGAGTTAAGTGTGGGTTGTCATCTCTGCTCTCCTTCTGGTCGTCCCCCTCCACTCCCAGCTTGTCTGATGAGGGCGTGCTGTGCATGATCCCTACGCCTGTACTCCCATTGCCACTCTCCACTTCAGAAAGGCGCCAACCTTCCTCTCTCCCTTTCTGTCCACACTCACTGTGGTAGTGGGATGTCGGCCACAGACAGTCACGCGTTCTACCCATGTCCTACGCAGATTCCAGGGATGACAAGATGTCCGTGGGTCTACCCGTGCCTCACAGGTGTGGACAATGCAGCTTTCTTCATTCGCATAAATGTTAAAAAACACCTCCAACATCTGAGAGATTGTCCTCTCTAATTGCCATTATCTCACACTGCAGGTGGTGTGGAGTGATTGATTCACTCAAGATCAACGTCCTGCCCTTTTTTTAGATGACTACCCTCCCCCCCCACACTTTTTTATCTATAATCATATGATTGGCTGTCCTGCTTCTCTGACTGCCTGTCAATCAGACAGGTATCAGAGACAGGACAGGTAACAACAAACAGAAAGGGGAAATCAAGTCTCCCTACTCTCTGGCTCCACCAAAAACTGTACGACTGATCACTGTCAGTGTCACACACTGGTGTATGCCAGATTGGGGAATATTTATTTCTCCTACTCTGAGAGCCTATGTCAAGTTTTACTAATCAACCCAGAAGAACTGTAAGTTGAAACTAAATTGCTAAGTCTTGAGACTTTGCCCTCCTTGCCTTTATGCCAGCTGTTTTAACAGAATAGGTTTTTTTTACACACACTACTTGGTAAAAAAAAACCTCTTAAGATGATTGATTGATGAATATTATATTTTAACAATATCATTGTTACCAGCACTCAGTACTATCTGTTAAGGCTATCACTGAATGCTATCCTCTGACAGGATACCTTAATGACTGTACTGGATGAAAACTGTTAAGGCGATATATAACTTATAGATGTTGATCGTTTTAATGCTTGAAAGTAGGTGACTCTACTCAACATACGTAAACTGGGCTAAGCGTATTCCAGCACCCAGTTACTTCAGCTGAGTATTTGACTAAACTGAAGAGTTCTTTTCTTCAATTGTTTAGCAGTCTACTACTGTCTCACACCACTGAAAACCTGAGTGGGGAAGTAAAGTGGAGACTGAAAATCGCAGCAGATGTGTTTATGTTAGTGCAACCTCTGTCGGCAAATATCTCACGCATTTACTGAAAGTAAGACGACAAATGTCAGGACTTACCAAGCTGCACTTTCAGTTACTTTTCTACAAAGCGTGTTATGTTATGTCAACAAACCCTGGGATGGTAGTCTTCCTGCACCAAGATGAAGACCTCTCTCTCTCTCTCTCTCTCTCTCTCTCTCTCTCTCTCTCTATCTGTCTGTCTGTCTGTCTGTCTGTCTGTCTGTCTATTATATCTATTTTATCTATTTATCTGTCTGTCTATCTATATATCTATGTATTCTTTTCGTTTTACTTTTCTATCCTCCACTGGCTGCTTTGGGGCGCTGTTGGATTCCGTTTTGAACCTTTGGTGGTGGGAATACCATGGAATTGTAGAATGTGGTATATTTCTATTTAATGCCAAGGCACCACAGACACTATCAGCCGTGCCTCCCTGACGAGTCCGACACAGCGGACG
>JADBJO010001739.1:195886-223386 GCA_016801955.1 Conus betulinus
TTAGGCTCAACAAACGGTATGTGTGACTACTGTTCGAAACAGCATTTGCACATTCTTCGGCAAAATGACGAAGGATTGTTCAGTTTGGCAAAGACAAAGCTGGATTGGACGGAGTAATCATGACGCAGTTTTACCGAAACGCACAGGAAAAAAAAAAAAAAAAAAAAAAAACCGACGAGGACATTTTATGATTTTAGGATCTCCAGACTAACAGCGATGTCAATTTCCGGTTTCCAGCATTTTCGGACGTGTGGTTTCATCTATTTATAACACACACACACACACACACACACACACACACACACACACACACACGCATGCACGCACGCGCACGCACGCACGCACGCACGCACTCATGCACGCTCGCGCGCGCGCTCACACACACACACACACACACACACACACACACACACACACACACACACACACACACACACACACATCGCTAACTTAGCTGCTTGCTTTTTACTTCAACATTTTTTTTTTCTTTCATAAGTACTTCAAGATGACTTCTAAGACAAAAATTCTAGTATCGTCTCATGGTTGACTTCCCAAACGATCAATATAAACCACTAGTGTGAAGACGCACGAATGCAATATGACAAAAGGTAACACGGATGGGCGCAAGGGACATGCAGCCTGTAGACCTTTGTGCAGACCGGAAACACATCGGCGACACCCATCCGAAATCGCTGTCCTCCCTACATCAGCAGTGAGCATTAATTTTGAACCCAGATTACTGAGATCTGCAAAATCTGGGGGTGAGGGAGAGGGGAGAGGTGGGCAGTGGATGGTCTGGTGGTGGACCGTATGTGGTCTAAACGAAATTACTTTTTTTTTTTTTTTTTAAATATCACAGTTACGTAAGATTTTGAAGTACATCACGTCAACAATAGCAACAGCCAAACTGTCCAGACTCACCCCAGTATGTAGGCAGAAGCTTCAAACTGAGGCAGCAAAATCATCCCCCCTTAGCTGATGTTAAGCCATTAAAAATATATAAAAGACATAGGGGGAAAACCCAGAAGAGACGCAAAAGAAAAATGACGTCACCTCTGAAGACGTAGGATAAAAGGTTTAAAAGAAAATTGACGCAAAATCACACACACAGTTCAGTCTTCAGTCGACGAGTGAACTGCAGACGGTGCGGCACCGATTTCATTCCACGAGTGACGACAGGTCCAGCCTGTGTCGCCGGGGCACGGCTCTTGAGGCAGCGGGACGTTTTGGTGACGAGGCGATGCCACTCTGCGCACTTCCCAGTGGCCTGCACGTCTAGCAGGGCCTTCCCTTTCCTTTGTTGGTGGGGGTAGGGTGGGACCCCCCCCCCCCCCCCCCCCCCCCCTATCCTTGTGGACGCAAAGTGGGCATGAACCTACGTGCTGCAGCTCGACGACTTGTTCCTCGTATGTCTCCCGAGTCGGCCTCACGTGGCACAGCACCGTCCCCACGCAGCATGAAGACGGCCACCCAGTAGCCCTGACGACGGCTTTGGAGGAACAGCCACGAGGGCGACAACACAAACATCAACATCAACTGCAACCAAATTAGAACCCTCAGACGACCGCCCGGCGGGCCATGTTGAAGATCACGTTATTTGTTTTGGATGTTTTTGCATCCAAGTATAGTGACCAGTCTTTTTTCTAGCTCTCCTATGTTGAAGTACAGAAAATAAAAAGAGTTATTAACGACCGTTGATGGCTTCGGATCTTTTTTACGAACCCCCTGTGTGGTTTGTAGTATGTTCCATAGTTTCTTGAACATATTTTGGTGCCGGAACCCGGGAATAGGTGTCTGTGAAATGCTGCTATTTTGTGTATGCGGCTAATGGTCCCAGGAAATATTTTATATGTTTTTTTTCATTCATTGTTTCGTTCGTCGTTGTTGATACGAACATGTCGTCTGATCCGTTGAAAGTCTGCTGTCCGAGCACGTGTGGCGGCCCGTGGTTGGGTCAATCGTTGTAGCAAAAGACTGGCCGAACTTTGTGAGAATATTGATGTTAACACTGTTGAAATTGCTGATGCTATTGAAGAATTTGACAGCAGACTTCACATTTTAGATGAAGCTCAGTCAGCGGTCGAGCTGAAAATCGGAACTCAACAGTGACATAGCAGAAACAGCTGATTATCGTGCAAATGCAAGAGTGCCTCGTATTAAAGCTGCAAAGTTACTTGCAGTACGTTCACAGTAAATCTGCTGGTGATTGTAGTGATGGGTCCCATTCATCAAAAGGTTCTGGTTGTGGTGTTGTGTCTACTGCAAATGTGGAGGCAAAGTTGCCCAAATTGGAATTACCTATTTTCACAGGAGATGTCACTACTTGGACCTCTTTTTGGGAGCAGTTTCAGGCAGTTGTGGATGCTAGTGAATTACCTAACATAACAAAATTTTCACATCTTTTGTCGCGCTCCTCAAAGGGGAAGCCAAAGCAGCTGTACAAGGACTGTCTTTGACTGCTGCCAACTACAGAGCTGCTTGCGATATTTTGAGAAAACGGGTTTGGCCGTCCTGAACGTATTATCTTTGAACACATTGAGGCGTTGCTTGCTATAAATGTACCTCGTCAACCTTCAGTTTCAGTTCTGTGGAAAATATT
This sequence comes from Conus betulinus, assembly GCA_016801955.1. Lineage (NCBI taxonomy): Eukaryota > Metazoa > Mollusca > Gastropoda > Neogastropoda > Conidae > Conus > Conus betulinus. The sequence continues at coordinate 198,486 of JADBJO010001739.1, forward strand.
TGATGATTTACAGGCACATGTTCGCAGTCTTGAGTCATTGGGTATTTCAGGACAGCAGTATGGAGTTGTTTTGACGCCACTCACTCTGTCTCGCCTTCCTTCTGAGCTGCACATGGAGTGGGCATGAGACGGTGCTCAGCATGAGAGCGACTTACAGTTTCTGTCAGATTTCCTGCAGCGGGAAATAGAACGTAGTGAGCGTCCTCAAACCTTTCTGAGAGATGATGTGAGCAGTTCAGTGTTCGACAAGTCTGTTCCTGTGGCTACTGCAGCATCTGTGTACACAGCTGGGGCTGCTCGTCTAACCTGTGAATTGTGTCAGCGTCATGGCCACACACTGGAACGTTGTTATGGCATTTACCAGGGCACCAGTGGGGGACCGAAAAGATGTTTTACGGCATGTAGGTGCATGCTTTCGTTGTCTGTCCACAGCAAAGGGACACAAGTACAAAAAAATGCTGTGCAAAAAATGTACTAAATGCAAGGGAAAACATCATGCTCTGCTGTGTGTTCCAAGACAAAATTTTTCCCCTCTAGTGGCAACACTGATGTCAATGTAGTACAGTCTAGTACAACCACACCCACATCTAACACAGTTGTGTCGAATGTTTTTTTTTTCTTTTTTTTTTTTGCCTGTCCCAACCTCTGCGCCACCTCAGAGGCAGTGCACCCACGCTACTCATTCCGATACCCGTCCTCAGCCACGGCCCGGTCGGCCCCGCCGCAGCCCCAGCTCCAGCAATCCACAGGGAGCAGTCAATGCCAAGTTGTCAAGAGCAACCCACCGGAGGAGACACTGCACTGCCGCCGAGTCACTTCGGTGGTGTTCAGTGGCGCCTGTTCTGATCTAACATACGCAGAACACCACCTACTAAGCCCCCTACTGACGACAATAATTGCTTAGTCGCGGAGTCGGCGTGATTGAGCTCTCCCTCCGGAGGGTGCCACCACGTCCGTCCAACGACAGCCCCCATGGACTCGCCGGTACCGGTGACACCGACGGAACCAAACCAAGACCAAAAACGTGGAGAGGACATCGAAGTTGAGGTCACCATGAGAGCAGGGCATGAAGGGCCACAGAATTTGAGACATTTTTTTTATGCTGATCGATGAGAATGAGGATGATTAAGATGATGCTACAGAATTCCATTTCGGTCTGAGACTACATGACAGGGCTGTACTCTACGCTTCCTTTCATAATATATCCCGGCGTCAACCAGGCCCGAGAGATACAGGCACCTGCAGTGTTGGTCAGGAAATTTGAGCAATACTCTCAGAAACGCATCCATTAAGTGGATTAAAATCGACTGTGTGGTCCCAGTCTTCCCAACTGAGTCCGCAGCAAACTCAACTCTGGGTAGGAGCCGGTCGGAGCAGAAAAACCCACATGACTCTGATGGGATTTGAACCCACGACCTCCCAGCCGGGAGTCCGCGATGCTAACCACTTCGCCATGGCGGCTGGTCAGTTGTGTCAAATGTTAATGCAAATCTGTCAAGTGTGAACACTATCTCTGAAAAGGCTTCTTCCCATGTTTTGTTGCAAACTGCCCGTGTTTCAGTGCATGGAAAGTGTGGAATCACTGAAGCTGTCGTCTTTGTTTCACACTGGGTCTGATAAAACTTACATTTCAAGTGATCTAGTGAACAGAATTCAGCCTGAGTGGGTTGAGCCTCAAAGTCTAGCTTATGCTGCCTTTGGCAATGATCAAATCAGCAATGCTGAACAGAGGAATGTGTACCAGGTAAATTTACAGGGGTCTGAAGGAAATGTGTCTGTGAAGGCTACTGAGATTCCTACTATTTGTGCGCCCATGTACCGTCCAGCTATCCCTCAAAATGTACTGACATCATTTGGCCAAAACATTGAGTTTGTTGATGTTCATGAGGATGGTGAAGTAAAAGTGGATATTCTTGTGGGTCTTGATGCCAACTGGAAGCTGATAACACCTGAGATGGTGTTTTTGTCTGACGGTCTAGTTGCCCAGCGGTCAGTGTTTGGTTGGATTTTGTCTGGTCCCTTGCCTGGAACCAAAGATGTCTCCGACAAAGTTGGTATTTCTCATCAATTGCTTTGCCTGGAGATTTCAGAGTCTACTTTGAATAATTTTTGGGACTTTGAATCAGTTGGCATATGTGACAAAGAGTCTCCAGTAGTTGATCTGTGTTGGATGATTTCAACAAAAGGTTCAGTTTTCTGAAGACAGATATGTGGTGTCTCTTCCATGGAAGGCTGAGGATATGAGACCCACACTTCTTGACAATGAAAATCTGGCTCGGTCTCGTTTGGATCACTCGAGTCGTAAACTCAGCAAGGGATCCTGAATTAGAATCTAGATATCATGATGTTTTCTCTGATATGTTAAAAGAAAGCATGATTGAAGAGGTTCCTCAAGATGAGATGGTTTGCTCTTACCCAGTATTTTATTTGCCACATCGCCCAGTGGTCAAGGAGTCTAATCTGACAACAAAGATTAGTCCGGTGTTTGATGCTCCAAGGGTTCAATGGAGTTTCATTGAATGATTATTTGGAGACAGGTCCTAGTCTGATACTTGACTTACCTGGAATTTTAGTACGGTTCAGGCGATGGAAGGTGGCTCTGTCTGCTGATGTAACAAAAGCATTTCTCAGATCCAGTTGAATCATGAGGGTCGGGATGTGCATCGATTCTTCTGGAATGATCGAGGTGTTATCAAAAAGATGAGATTCACTCGTGTACCCTTTGGTAACAAAAAATAGTCCCTTCTTGCTCAATGCAACCATCAAATACCATTTGGGTCAGTTCTCTCCCCTTCTCGTGTGACTGAGGAACTTTCTGAAAATCTATATATGGATGATTGGTTATCTGGGTGTGATGATCATTCAGAAGCATGTGACATGCTTAGAGAGGCTAATGAGATTATGAGTCAAGCTGGCATGTCTCTGTCAAAATGGGGTTCCAACAGTGAACAGGTAGATGATGTACTTTGCAGAGAACTTCAAGATAAGTCTGTGGGAACAGAATCTTTCAAAGTGCTGGGTATGCGATGGTTAGTTTTCTCAGGATTGTTTCTCCTTTGATGGAATTGCAGTTTCTAGTGGTCTGTGTGTCATGAAAAGGGTAGTCCTGAGCCTAATCTAAAAGTTATTTGATCCCCTTGGATTCTCACACCTTTCATCATAACAGCAAAATGTATGTTTCAAGAACTTTGGAGACTGGGGATACCTTGGAATCAGATTGTGCCTGTGAGCATACAAGGAAAATTCACAGTGTGGGGTAAAAGGTCTTGAGCATCTGAAAAGGGTGAAAATTCCTCGGAATTACACGGCAGCTCCATGGGACTGACATATCTGTGTTTCAGTTGCAAGCTTTTGGTGACGCTTCCCAGTCTGCTTACGGTGCTTGTGTCTACTTAATGTGAAGATGCAGGATGGAACCTGGAAGTCGTCTCTGGTGATTGCGCGAGCTAAAGTAGCTCCCCCCAAAAGACTGAGTTTGCCACGCCTGGAATTGTTGGGAGCCTTACTCTGTGCTCGTTTGGTGGTCTATGTGCGGCAGACTTTGAAGCTAGATGATGATGTGGTTTATCACTATTGGACAGACTCAGCCGTGACCGTGGCTTGGATCCAGAGTGACCCATATAGGTGGAAACCTTTTGTTGCAAACAGAGTTGCTGAGATTCAGTCTCTTGTTAGTCCAGCACTGTGGAATCATTGTTCCGGCAAAGACAATCCTGCAGATTTACTTACCCGTGGAATCTCAGCAGAGGAGCTGTTGTTGAAGTCAAAGTTCTGGCTTCAGGGTCCTGACTTTCTGTCAAACAAAGCTGCTTGTGGCAAGGAAGACTTGAACGGTGGGAAGTCTGAGGAAGTTCAGCAAAATGTTTCTGATGCTGTTTGTTCTGAAGCTAAAAGGTCTTGTGTTACTCAGCACATGCTGATCGCTGTGGCTCAGGAGGAAGGACAGCTTGCTGTGTCTAGGGCACCACAAACAGATCTTGAGGTGAAAGAAATCCTCGACATTGAAAGGTGGAGCAGTCTGATAAGAGCGTTGCCGGTGATGGGTTGGGGACTGCGTTTCATGTCCAACATGAGGGTCTCAAAATAGCAGTGTCAGCATGGTGATTTGTCCTTTGCTGAACTCTGTGATGCCAAACTCAGACTGTTAAAATATGTGCAGAAGTGTGCATTTTCAAAGGAACTGGAAGCATTGCAAAGTGAACAAACAGTACCACGTGGGTCTTCTATTCTGAAATTGTCTCCGTTCATTGGAAAGGATGGTGTACTTCGTGTTGAAGGGAGACTTCAGTTTTCAGGTTTACCCTATGAAACCCAACACCCTGTCATCTTACCCAAAGGTCATTTCAGTACACTGTTAGCTCGTCAGGTTCACAAATCTTTGAAACATGCGGGTATGAACAACATGTTGGTTGAGCTTAGGAATCAGTATTGGACTCTAGGTGCTAGGCGTATCTGCAAAGGTGTGAAACGAGAGTGTATGTCATGCCAGCGTCAAGACGCCACTCCTGGTACTCAGACCTGGGCTCCGTTACCGGAGTTGAGAGTGAAACAAGCACTACCCTTTTCTGTTACAGGACTAGATCATTGTGGACCTTTGTATTGTTGTGATTTCACTGCAAAGAAATTCTATGTTCTTCTTTTTACCTGTGCGGTGATCAGAGCAGTACATTTCGAACTGGTGGAGTCCATGTCTAGTGAGGCTACTGTCTTTGCCTTGAGGAGACCTTTTGCTCGTCGTGGCATGCCTTCAGTCTTGATGTCAGACAATGCAAAAGGATTTGTGGCTGCAAAGGATCATTTGGTGAAAGTTTTGGTGCAGACCCTCCTGACTGGAAGTTCATTCTACCACGTGCTCCGTGGTGGGGAGGGTGGTGGGAGCGGCTAGTCAGAGCTATAAAGTCAGCTTTGAAGAGATCAGTTGGCAAAAGATCACTCACACGGGTCGAACTGGAAACCATTCTTCATGAGATTGAAGCTTGTGTCAATTCCCGTCCTTTGACATTTGTTGGTGATGAAGTTGACTCAGGATTTGCTTTGATTCCTCATTTCCTCTTGGACAAAAGGCCTTCTGGGTTGATACCTTTCCTCACTTTAGAAAATCTTGCTGTACGGTCTCAAGATTTAGTTCAGAGACAGGAGCTGCGTAGACAACTATTGGACAAATTTTGGTTGTGCTGGGTTAATGAATATCTACGCAATCTCCCACCTTGTAAAGGTAGTCCAGTCAACAAAAAGGGTATCCGAGTGGGGTTTTTTTGTCACTTACTTTGTCACTTGACAGTCATGCTGTTATTGTCATTGTTATATTGTGATGTTATCATTTTTTTTTTTTTGTAATCCTGACTTCCCACTTCCCCAAGCGCCCCCCCCCCCCCCCCCCCAATCGCCCCCCCCCCCCCCCCCCCCCCCCCCCCCACCAATCACCATTCGCCGCTCTTTCTCCCTTTCCACCGCCGCCGTCGCCAAGAATATCTTCATTTACAAATAGAGAGTTTCAGTGTAATGAACGCGGTGGTACTGCGCGTGGACTTGTCCATACACACTCCACCACATCTGCAAGCCTTTAGGTCACAGCATGCAGGGTTTCAGCTAGATGGGCAAATAAATGAGTAACAAACATCAGGTAATTCCATGTGTGTGTGTGTGTGTGTGTGTGTGTGTGTGTGTGTGTATGTGTGTGTGCGTGTGTGTGCATATATGTGTGTGAGTACATGCTTAAGAGTGCATGTCGACGTGCATGCATATGTATCCGTGTGTGCATGTGTGGGCAGATGTAGGCTCTGTGTTAGGTTGTATGTGTAGAGATAAAAAAAGTAGCTATCACCCAGGTAGTGGCAGTTGAAATTTTCGGTTTATTAGACGTTTAATTAAAAACCAAGGACTGACAATTACAGGCAAATCTCAACGCCTTTTTGATCACACTCTGAGTGCTCCTCATCATCTCATTTATACACACTCTGAGTGCTCCTCATCATATTATTTATACACACTCTGAGTGCTCCTCATCATCTCATTTATACACACTCTGAGTTCTCCTTATCCATCAGCTTAAAATCATGTGTAATGTGGTCTCAAAACTCAGCGGATCTGGTGTAGCGTATATGGACTAGTCCGGACGCAGTGACGCCTCCTTGGTGAAACTGAAAATGAAACTGAGTGCTCCTCCTGCATTCACTCATTAAAAACGTTGTGTGTGTGTGTGTGTGTGTGTGTGTGTGTGTGTGTGTGTGCGCGCGCGCGCGCGTGCGCGCGTGCGTGCGTGCGTGCGTGCGTGCGTGCGTGCGTGCGTGCGTGTGTGTGTGTGTGTGTGTGTGTGTGTGCGCGTGCGCGCGCGCGCGTGCGTGCGCAGAGTTCCCTTCCCTCGTAGTAGGGGCACCGATCTTTGCGTCAGTAGCTGTAGCATCAGAGGATACCACACAGCTGTTGGCCAATATGGTACGATGAAGATCCCCTCGGCATGATCCTGCTCCAGCTTTGCTAGGGTCTTCTGGATCACACTGAAAGGTTGAAAAACATATATTTGTTTCCACCAGCTCCAACTGACTGTGAATGCATCAACTGCTACAGGTTCTGGCTCTGGTCCCCATGAAAAAGGGCTTCATCTGACAATTCAGTCTTGTTGAAAACAAATCTACCTCCGGGTATACAAGCTTTTTGCAAAGTTGCTTGAAAAGTTTGGGTTCTAAACTCCATCCAGTTCTGTCTTGAAACTTACAAGAACATTTATCCACGTCAACATTTAGTTTTTCTGGGATATGTGATACTGTCAGCCAAATCCCTCTTTCTAGGCATCAGACCCAAATCCTGTGTGCTGTGTCATTACATTCAGGCGAATGTGAACCACCCATAATTCGTAGGTTGGATACAGCACACATGTTGTCACACAGCATTTTGACATATTGTCCATACACTTCTTGTCTGTAGCCTTTTCTTTAGAGTCATGAATTTTAGTTTTTCCAATTTTCTGTAGTGCAATGGGCCTATTTTCACTGCTGGAAACACAGACATCAACTTTCAAATGACCTGTGCCAATTCTCTAATGGTGCAGACATTTTTGTTCTTTAGTGCCTGGCAAACAGCTGTCACGTTTCTCCGTTTTTTTCTTCTGATAATGTTACGATCATGTTCTCTGAATCAAGTATAAAGCCCGATTAGGTCAGTTTCTTGGAGGGCTCTAAGACTGATTTATCACTATGTATTATAAAGCCAGCTTCTGGAAAATGTCACCTGTTGCCTCTACATTCTGTTTACACTCACTGTAACTCTGACATTGTAACGATCATCAATTAAATGCTAAGGATAAAAGAAACCTGTGATCTAATATGAGCGTAAACAGGTTTTAGCAGTTTAGTGAAGTAGCAAGGACAACTGGCTAACCCATTGGGGAAACATATGTAGGCATACAATTGACCTCTCCATTGAAACTTTAGGAATCTTTGAAATTCAGGGTCAATAGATACGGAATGATAAGCATGGCAAATATCAACTGGCGTCATAAAGCAATCTTTCTTTATCAAATTTGTGGCATAGCTCAGACTGTCCATCATCTTAGAATGAGGAAATTCCACAGCCTCATTGATTTTTTTTTTTTCAAATTCAAAATCATCGTATATGACCTGTCTGATTTCTGTACAAAGAAAATAGGAGATGTCACCTCTCCTTCTTCATGTACCGTACATTTAATAACTTTCATGGCAAGTCATTTCTGAATTACTTGGTTTGTTTCTGACCATACATTTCTTTGCACCTCATTCGGAGTTACTCTGAGCCCTGCCAATCTCTTTATGTCATTGATAGGAATGTTAATAATAATAATAATAATAAATCGAGCTTATATAGCGCTCTTCGATGAGAGAAAAAGACATCCTCAGAGCGCTTCACAATACAAGAAAAATAAAAGTTTCCATAAACATTGCACAATATTGAGAAAAAGGCATCAAAACAAAAGGTCACAAAGCAAGCACTAAAATAGATGCACAAGCCACTCCCCCCCCTCCCCACACACACACACACTCTATCCTCCCCCCCCCCCCCCCTCCCCGCCACCCCACACACACCACACTCATGACGTTTTATGAACAACGCTCGACAAGAATTTGGGAATAGAAGAAAAGAAACAACCCCATCCCACTCCCACCCCCACTCATCCGCCTCCAATTTCGTGAACACTGCAGGGTACAATTTAAAACAACAGAAGGGAGCACACACCCCCCCCCCCCCACCCACACACACACACACAGGGCAGACTCAACAAGAAGCAACAGAAACCCACGCGCGTAAACGCACACACACGAACGCACACACGCAAAAGCACATAAGCATTCAGCGCGGAAGCAAGAGGTGAAGGGATGGAGAATGCATGGGAAACACGCACTAACTCGTAAGCTATGAAGAAAGACAAAAGGACTTCTGAAAGAGATGCGTTTTGAGACCAGATTCGAAGGCAGAGAGATTCTATGAAGAGCGGAGCTGGGAGGGAGGCAGTTCCAGACAAGGGGGGCTTGATAACTGAAAGAACGTTGGCTAAAGGATTTCAGTTTCATGCGGGGAAGCTTGAGAAGTTTATCACTGCTAGAGTGGAGAGTGCGAGAGTGTTGATAAGTGAAAAGTGTGTTGGAAGATAAGCAGGCAATGTTTCATCAAAGTGTCGGAAGACAAGTGTGGCGAGTTTATACTGAATGCGCGCATGAATGGAAAGCCAGTGTAGCCTAACTAACAGAGGTGTAGTGTGGGTTCTTTTGAACTTTTGGAAAACAAGTCTGGCTGCGTTGTTTTGTATACGTTGAAGTCGGTTTATATCGACAGTGGGAAGACCAGCAAGAATGCTGTTAGAGTAATCGAGTTTTGACATGATGAGGGAACAGAGAAGTTGGACAGTCCCTTTCTGTTTAAGATATGACCGAATTGACGCGATCTTTCTCAAAGCCAAATAGGCTGAACGACACAGGTGAGCGATCTGGACATTCATGGACAGCGTCTATCCAAATGGACACCCAGATCCCTCACACTGTCTTCAAAGGGAATTTTGTTGGTTCCAGCTTGAATAGATTTTTCAGAAATGCGATCCAAAGCAGAACGAGGTGCTGTCAACAGAACCTCAGTTTTTTTTTTTCATCATTTAGCTTGAGCTTATTTTTAAGCATCCACGATTTAACAGATTGGAAACACAGTTCAAATTCCGATACCAAAAGATGGAATGCAGTAGGCTCAGCAGCGTCGTGCAGCTGAGTGTCATCGGCAAATTTTTTATGAGGGGTTCCGTGTTCCTCAATGACCATAGATAGACGTTGAATATACACAGAGAGAAGAGAAGGGGATCCAAAACGGAGCCTTGGGGCATACCAAAGTCTAGGGGAAGGGGAGAAGAGACCTTGCCACCAACAGACACAGATTGTGTTCTGCCAGTCAGATATGACCGAAACCATTCTAATGCAATGTCTGTGATACCGAACGACACCGACAGTCTTTTTAAAACAATACTGTGGTCGGTAGTGTCAAATGCGGCACTGACGTCTAGCAAAGTCAGGAGCAATGCTTTTTTGTTGTCAGCGGACCGAAGGAGACTGTCAGTCACACAAAGCAACGCTGTTTCAGTACTGTGATTTTGTCTGTATGCAGACTGGTTTGTATCATAGAGATTGTGGTGGCACCATCATCATATCAATTATGAATGGATCAAATTCAATTGTCGCCAACTGTCCACGTGATGTTCATTCTGCCTGCTTCAAAAACGTTTATCGCGTTTTACACTCACCTCTACTGGGGTTGTTGGAGTGCATTCCTCTGCATCCATGGGCCTCGAGATCTTTGGCATCAGCGCAGGGTCCCCCTCTGATATTGGTTCACCATAGGTGACCATGCTTGGTGGCCTCTGCCCAGACCCCAATAACAATATATCCGCATGCTCCGTTAAAAAAAAAAAAAAAAAAAAACGGGTAAAAATTTTCGTCCCTTGCTGAACTGAATCATGTTGGGTCCAAGTTTTGAGCTAGACTCAATGAAGGCAAGTACCGTTTTTAAATCACTTCCAAAAAAGATATCAGAAATGGCAATGTCTTCAGACACCAGTTTTTTTTTTTTTTCTTTTTGATTTATGTGGGGGACACTCAAAATTCTAGTGCAGCGTTCCATGGACAATTCATGGATTGTCTTGAGGTTAATGCCGATAGCGTCTGTGACGTCTAGTAGGGTGGATTTCAACTCAACATCACTGCTTTTGACACTAACATCCCCTACTTTGATCATGGCCAAGGTGGCTGTGAGAATGTTTTTTGTGTGCACTTTGTGTGTTTTCAAATCAACTGTTCTGGCATTGTTATCCATCACACTCTCCAATTTCGGGATTGACTCTAGGCACAACTAGAGTTTCGCTATTATCCAGCTGTATATGCTTTTCAAACTTGGCTTCAGCTTCCAGTTTGCCTTTCGCCATTGTTGTTAACAGTTATGCGAATTGATCGTTCACTGCTGGGCCAACATCATTGAGCAATTCATAGTCCTGCTCGATGCCATTCAGACATTCAGTACTCTCCCTGTCCTGTTCATTTTCAGATTTGGTGTCAGTTTAGTTCTGACTCCCACAGCCGCCTTGCGCTAACAATGGCTCTAACTGTGTCTCTGGATCAGCGTCAGCCAGTCGTTTTCACTGCTCTTTATCATTTTAGTCTTCTTGGTCAGTGGCTCGACCAAAGCGTCAACATCCAAGTTGTCTTTTCTTTTATCCCCAGAGCCTGGGGCAAACACTTTCGCGCTCTTTTTCTGTTTTCTTTCGGAATGCTTTCAGTTCTTAAATAAAATGGTCAGATTTTGTTTTCTCGTCACGTTCTAAGCCTCTAAGGATAGGATAATGTGGCTGCGTTTCATTGAAGCCACAAATGTCTTCTTCCTCTCATCGCGAGTGTCTCCCTAAAGTGCGTCTATTTCATCCAGACCTGAATCGTGTCGATCCACGCTTTGGTCTGACGCCATCGATTTATTGCTCTGAACTACTCAATCAAAAGTTAATAGAAAGAGCTATCTTTTCTAAACTTAAACTAAGGAAAAGCAATCGATGGTATTACCTCCAGTGAGACAGTTTTTAAACTAAAAAATGAGGAGCATGGGGTTCGTTACCAGTATGGCCGCCGAGCTTGCGTGATATGGCTATCCCGCACATGTGCATCTCATACATCCCATAGCTCCGAGAAGCTAAGAGAAATGGAATTAAACAAGTGAGGGTGAAAAATCTATATAAAACAGGCGATCCCACCAATTCTGAAACAATAGACCTATCTCAATTCGATTCATTTTGTTGAAACCACTCGAAAAATATGTTCAAACATACCTTTTATTCTCCTCTGAAATATTTTGATCTCATTCATGGAAATCAATCAGGTTTTCGAAAATATCACTCTTGTCACACATTTCTTATACAACTCATCGATGGATGTCTTACAGACATTAACAATAACGATCTTACTAGAATTCTTTTTGTAGATTTTGTAAAAGCATTTGACGTTATCGACCACTCACTTTTGATAAGGAAAGGGCCTATGTATTACAAAGTATTGAATCAAGCCTTAAAATTTATTGCCTCTTTTCTCACTGATCGTCAACAGCTCGTTGAATTTAATCAAAAAGATCAAAGTTACTCCCCTTAAAATTTGGTGTCCCTCAGGGGTCAGTGTTGGGGCCCCTGCTCTTTTCCATTTATATAAATGACTTGCTACTGTACTTACAGCGCTGTTGTAAAATGCTTGCTGATGATACCTCATTACAGTCACACAGCAGTAATCCCACTGACCTGGTGAGAAATCTGCAGAGAAACATCAAGCAGCTGATTACATGACCTAAAATGAATCATATGTCCCTCAATGCTAATAAAAACAAATTGCACGTATGAAAAAGATGAAAAATAGAAGCCACATAACGCCCATGAGATAATGGCAATATTTCGGTTAATTTCAACCTTTCTCAAGCCACACACAAAATGCATGTATATCAGAACACGACACAAAAGCGGCAGAAAATCAGTTCCTCATTTGCAATGTTAAATGCCCAAGGACAAAAGATTGAAGAGGTTACATCGTGTAGAGTCTTAGGAGTTAACATTGACAACGACGTATCTTGGTCTTACCACATTGTTGATCTCAGAAAACGTATTTCCAGAAGAACATATCAGATTATAAAATAACAAAAAAAAATTCTAAATCTTCATTGCAGGAAGACATGTTTTCATGTTCGCATCCTTTCCCTTCTCAGTTATGCATCCTCTTTATGGGATAATGCCAGCGAAACTAATCTAAAACAAGTAAGTCGTTTACATAAAAGGGCTATTAAGTTAGTTAATTTGAAATCTGGTACTTTGCAGGAATGATTACATAACTGTAAAATATTCTTCCACTTAAAGATAGGCTCTACTTTGACAAATGCTTATGCATGTACGATGTAATGAATGGCTCAGCTCCGAAAAAAAAATCACCAAAAGCTCTGACAGCAATAGAAATAGACATCCACATAAACCGTCTTTTCCCAGAACGCGAAGTAATCTTTACAAATCAAGTTTTGTATAGCCTGGAGCATGGAATAATTTGTCTTCCTCTTTGAAATCATGTCTCTCAAAACCGGCATTTAAATCACACACACACACACACACACACACACACACACACACACACACACACACACACACACACTGAAAAAGCATCCATGCATCAATTAAAGGTCCTCTCTCTCTCTCTCTCTCTCTCTCTCTCTCTCTCTCTCTCTCTCTGCACTCGAAATCAATGTTCCACAATTGTTTCTTATTATCTTATATGTTGTAAAATGAGTAATGTACATATGTGTATGGTTGAAGTTGTGTGCTTTTGAATGGTTTGTAACTTCCCCCATTCTCTCTGTCTCTCTTTAACTGCATTTGAAATTGATGTTCCAGCAATCGTTTCTTATTATTTCATGTTGTAATATGAGTAATGCACATAATGTGTATAGTTGAAGTTGTGTGCTTTTGAAATGTTGTTTGTAATTTTCTCCATTGCATGGCATATCTTTTTGTTTTGTTTTGTTAGGAAGACAGATGTAAAAAAAAGCTTGACAGTTTATTCTTCAACCCTCAATAGAGGTAACGTTAACTTGACTTCACTTGACACACTAAATATGTACGGACGTACACACACACACACACACACACACACACACACACACACACGCTCGTGTGAACGTGCGTGCATACATACACACATGCACACCAGTTCAATACGATGCAAGTCATTGGTTAAAAAAAAACGTGCTAAATTTGTTTAATACCTGTACATCGAGTACATTAATCTCATATTCACTACAATTCTTACAAATGTTAAAAAGTGCCCCCCCCCCCCCCCCCTCCTAAACTTGCCCTAAAACATATGGCATATCTTTGTACCAAGCCTGGGTGATAGAAAACTTGCAGAAGAGGTCAGGAAACGTCACATTCCCAAAGGCAAATCCGTCAAGTGGATCACGTGCCGCCTCAACAGTTTCTGCCATTCTGATCGAGCTCGTACAACCCCGTTTCTTTACATGTAAATCTGAACCAAAAGGACCGCCATGAATACAATTGCTTTGAACACAATGTGGGATTTGAACTCACATCTTGTCAGTCACTGTCGTCATTTGTCCATGACTCGGATCATCGTACTGTGGAAAGAATCTTCATCTTCTACGTCGTCGTCAGCTACAATTCTGACGTTCACCACTGGCGAATAGTTTTGTTTACGTGATTCTTTCAATATCGTGATTAAGGTAGCCACATTCTGTATTCGGGATAAAGTCTACACGCGATACTGGTGCAGCCTACATGGTTTGTGTTTTGCATCATCCATGCCACTGGCGGATGATGGTGTATTCTTCTGAAAAGCCTGGAATGGTATTCAGGTCCAAGGTGCACATAAGGTACATGTGCATGCGTATGTGTGTGTGTGTGTGTGTGTGTGTGTGTGTGTGTGTGTGTGTGTGTGTGTGTGTGTGTGTGTGTGTGTGTGTGTGTGTGTGTGTGTGTGTGTGTGTGTGTGTGTGCAAGCGAACGCCTTTGATTATTTGTGGGAAATTAAATACTTCCATTATGAAACCAGCCTATTAGCCAACAATGAGTTGAAGACGAGTCAGCTGAACTAGCTTTTCAATCACAGAGTGAGACGACTACTAGCAGGTTCATTGATGGCTAAGGCTTTGCTTTAAACAGTAGATGGTCACCAGTACTACGTGCACAAATTTCATGGTCCCATGAAGGTATATTATTTTGATTTTTCCTTGCTACCAATATAATTTTCCCCCCCACAAAAATGATAAAAAAGAGATGATAATGTGCATCGATGTGTATGGAACATAACAAATCAAACGTGATACAAGATCTTGATTTTTTTTAGAAAACGTAAAACGTAATAACAGATCTAAAATTTGTTTTGGTGAAAAAGATATGAACTGGAGCAGATTTAAAACATTGGTTTCTTAACATCAAACAGCTTTGAGATGCTGAATCTATTTGAGTCTTTTCTGTTTTTGTTGTTACCTTGTCTTTTTTTTTTTTTTTTAACAAGTTGAGGAGGGAGACTAATGAGACTGTTATTGAAACTCAGACATGATGCTGATGCAGGAAATTTGTAGAGAAGCGTTAATGACCAATAACACTGTAAAGCTCTGATGCGGTAGCATTACTCGATACAGTACAAACGCTTCGATGCTGTTCTTTGACTCCTGCCCTAAAATGTCCTGCCCTAAAATGTCTTAACTTAAGTAAAAAAGCGTGCCTGAAACGTTGGTGCAGCAGAGGGTACAGCATGGGGTTGATGGTGGAGTTGGCCCACAACAACCACACAGACGCTCAAAGATCGTCCCATCAATGCAACCTTCACACATCGACAAAATCATGGAGAACACCTGGAAGGGGATCCAACACAACGCGAACACCAACACCAGGATGAAGAGAGACCGGGCCAGTCGCAGATCCCGCCGGAGATGTTTTTTTCGTGGACAACGGTTTAAAGAACACCATGATGCCTGTAATGATCGTCCAGAAAGCCCTGGACCTTACACCAGTATAAGGGGGTTGTAGGGTTTTAGCAGCTGTGGTTTCAACGTCCCCCCTGCCCATCTTTCTTGACCCGGCTTTTCACAAATCGTTTCAATAGATCTTGGGATCTGATGCGCACACTGACACTGACCTTGCGGTCAGTGTTCACACGTGACTCGCTCGTCGCTGACGATGCCCTGGTTATATGTGCTGTCTCTAACGTTCTCTTACGAATGTGGACGTAAATCATCACATTGAGCACAGCCACGAAAGTGAGGGGGATGATAAAGCCGATGCAAATGTTGAAGAGAGGTAAGAAACATTGGAGGTAAAAGGGACATAACACTTCTCATCCTCGATGGTCTGATGTCCTGAGAGAGGCTGCCACAGGAGAATGGAAAGCAGGTAAAACGTCAGGCAGATGAGCCAGGGAGTCAGCATCATCAGCGTACGTACGCGGTGAGACTGGTGCTTCCGGTACCAGAGAGGGTGGGTCACCATCAGGTATCTGTGCCAGACAGAGAAGAGCGGCCATCAGTAGGGTGCTGGGACTGGCAGGTGGATCTTGACTGACTGGATTATTGTGGACTTTTAATCAACCCCTTTCCTCTTACACACACACACACACACACACACACACACACACACACACACACACACACACACACACACACACACACTCTCTCTCTCGCTCTCTTGCTCTCTCTCTACTTATCTCACACACACACACACACACACACACACACACACCATTTTCATAAATATGCACAGAGAGAGAAAGAGTCAGAGACAAAAAGACAGAGAGACAAAGAAAAACAGAGGCAGGGACAGAGAGAGAGAGAAAGAGAGAGAGAGAGAGAGAGAGAGGCAGACAGACAGACAGACAGACAGACACAGAGAGGGACAGAGAGAGAGACAGGGAGACAGAGACACTGTAGGACGGAGATAGTCGTCAGTAACCCACGGGAAGTTCTTCAACCCACACCACAAAAGCACAGGCAGGCAGGCAGGCAGGCAGGCAGGCAGGCAGGCAGATATACAGACAGACAAGCAGCATGCCCCAGTCGTACCACTCTGACCTATCTAAGCTGATGATGCCCATGTTGTAAGAGGAGGACGCCGTGTTCACGTAATCCCAGACCATCCAGAACAGACAGAAGCCCATCCCTGCAGTCCACTTGCCCTTCATGGAGTAGGGGATGTACGGAGGCATAGACAGGATGCCGATATTAAAATCGGCCACCTGCAGGGATAGCAGATAGGTCAGTTCAGAATGGAACATACAGTGGACAGACAGATAATGGACAGACAGGAACTAAACATAAAACAGTGCCGAGATTCCTACAGACTGTGCTGTATTACCGTTGACTTACGGAGATGTTTTGCATCACAGATCTTCATCTTTGAAACAGTTTCAATGTCATCAAGATGTCACTGCATGTGGACTAGTCTATGAACACTAACACCACATCTGCTGAGCTACTAGATCACGCTGTGCAGAATAAACAGCTAATGGGTATTTGCATTATTATCCAGGATAAAAGGATTTAAAAGACAATGGTCTTAAGGTTTAAAGGATGTCTGGCCCCCCACCCTGTTTTGATATGTCAAATCACAACCAAATAATGACGATAATGTAATAGTGAATTCAGAGTGATATTGCAAGCTACTTGAGTGCTTATGAGCAATATGGATTGTGCCTTTTGTCTCCCCTATGCAACTGCCATAACATCAACAATGAAAGAAACTTAGGTGAACTGAACCATACCGCGAGGGTTCATGTAGAAGAAATCCCCAAAATTCCTCAACAATGGGCTGGTGATAAATAAGTACAAGGTGATGGCGTTGAAGATGGTGGTCAGCAATGACAGCAGTGACAACATCGAACTGACGATGACGACTTCGCTGATGGGATATCTGAAGTCGGGCGAAGTCCCGTTCATCATGTGTGGCAGTCTCACTGTTATGACAGTCTGTCAACAAAAGGCACGTTTTTCTCGCTATCATGATAAAGTCTGGTGACAGGAGGCAAGGTTTTCTCACTATCATGATAAAGTCCAGCAACAAAAGGCACGTTTTTCTTACTATCATGATAAAGTCTGGCAACAGAAGGCACGTTTATCTCGCTATCATGATGAAGTTTGGGAAAGAAGGCACGTTTATCTCGCTATCATGATGAAGTTTGGGAAAGAAGGCAAGTTTTTTTCTCGCTATCATGATAAAGTCTGGAGTCAGGAGGCAAGTTTTTTTTAATGTTTACCATGACAAAGTCTGGCAACAGGAGGCAAGTTTTTTCTCACTACCATAACAAAGTCTGGTTACAACTGTGGTATGACCATTGAAAGCTAATTCCCCCCTCCCCCCCCCCCCCCAACTGCTGTGTCCAACTCTTCTCTCTCTCTCTCTCCGTCTCACACACACACACACACACACACACACACACACACACACACACACAGAGTGTATTTAGGATTATCATTTTACATCATTTTTCAATCTCTACCTTCACCCCTTATCCCTTTTCTCCACTACCCCCCCCCCCCCCCCCCCCCCCCCCCCCCCCCATCCGTCCGTCCTGTCTCTTGTAGCAAAGCAACTACACTAAGACGTATACCAGTGACAGTAAAGGAGCAGACAATTTTGAGTTAAGTGTGGGTTGTCATCTCTGCTCTCCTTCTGGTCATCCCCTCCACTCCCAGCTTGTCTGATGAGGGCGTGCTGTGCATGATCCCTACGCCTGTACTCCCATTGCCACTCTCCACTTCAGAAAAGGCGCCAACCTTCCTCCCCCACTTTCTTTCCACACTCACTGTGTGGTAGTGGGGATGTCGGCCACAGACAATCACGCGATCTACCCATGTCCTACGCAGATTCCATGGATGGCAAGATGTCCATGTCTACCTGTGCCTCACAGGTGTGGACAATGCAGCTTTCTTCATTCGCATAAATGCTAAAAAGTACCTCCAACATCTGAGAGGTTGTCCTCTCTAATCGCCAGCACATTACCTCACACTGCAGGTGGCGTGGAGTGATTGTCTCACTCAAGATCAATCTCCTCCCCCGTTCTTTAGATTGCTAGCTCCACCCCCACTTTCTTATCTCTAATCATGATTGGCTGTTCTGCTCCTCTGTCAGCGTGTCAGTCAGACAGGTATCAGAGACAGGACAGGTAACAACAAACAGAAAGGGGAAATCAAGTCTCCCCACTCTCTGACTCCACCCAAAAACTGTACGACTGATCGCTGTCAGTGTCACACACTGGTGTATGCCAGATTGGGGAATATTTATTTCTCCTACTCTGGGATCCTATGTCAAGTTTTACTGATCAACCCAGAAGAACTGTAAGTTGAATCTAAATTGATGTCTTGAGCCTATTCATCCCTTACCTTTATGCCAACTGTTTTAACAGCATTGGTTTTTTTTTGCCACTAACTTGGTAAAAAAAACAAACAAACTCTTAAGATGGTTGATGAATATTATATTTTAACAATATCATTTTTACCAGCACTCAGTACTATCTGTTGAAATTATCATTGAATGTTATCTTCTGACAGGATAACTGAATGACTATATTGGAAGAAAACTGTTAAGGTGATATATAAGTTATTGATGTTGATTGTTTTTATGCTTGAAAGTAGATGACTCTACTCAACATGCATATTTGGGCTAAGCATATTCCAGTACCCAATTACTTCAGCTGGGTTTTAAACTGAAGAGTTCTTTCTTTCAATCGTTTAGCATTCTATTACTGTATCATACCACTTATCAAAATCTGCTCAAATCCTGAGCGAAGAATTAAAGTGGAGACTGAAAATCGTAGCAGATGTGTTTATGCAAGTCTAACCTCTGCTGGCTATTATCTCAAACATTTACCGAAAGTAAGACGGCAAATGTCAGGACCTGGCAAGCTGGACTCTCAGTTTACTAACTACTACAAAGCGTGTTATGTTACGCCAACAGACCCTGGGATATAGGCTTCCTGCACAAGACGAAGACCTCTCTATCTCTCTATCCACATATCCATCTGTCTATTTATCTATCCATCTATCTATCTATATCTATCTATTTATCTGTCTCTGTCTGTCTGTCTATCTATTCATTTATCTACATATTCGTTTCGTTTTACTTTTCTATCCTCCACTGGCTGCTTTGGGGCGCTGTTGGATTCCGTTTCTGAACCCTTGGTGGTGGGAATACAATGGAATTATAGAATGTGGTATATCTCTATTTAATGCCAAGGCACCGCAGACACTATCAGCCGTGCCTCCCTGACGAATCTGACACAGCGGACGAAAGGCCCTGGAGCAGACAATATGAATAGTCCTTTCAGGATGGGTTACAATACAATAGTCTCCATAAGCTATTAGTGGAGGATCTTATATCTATAACATATTTCCCTGACTCTTTATTTATTCCCCCCCCCCCCCCCCCCCCCCCCAATTCCCCCCCTGCTTTTTGAAAATTTTCCTTCGAATCTTTGCTAGGTCGTTATTATACTGATGGAAGAATTGTTAGCCTGCGCTTGTTTTCTCCCTCTTCTAAATGTGTGCGACACATTGTATCTGTATATTCAGTATAGTCTCCAATCTCTCTCTCTCTCTCTCTCTCTCTCTCTCTCTCTCTCTCTCTCTCTCTCTCTCTCTCTCTCTCTCTCTCTCTCTCTCTCTCTGTCTGTCTGTCTGTCTCTCTCTGTCGCTATATATATATATATATATATATATATATATATATATATATATATATATAAGTTGATCTGTCAAATTTCCCAAATGCCGGCACTGTCCAACAGAAGTAATCACGAACAGATAATGAAGCAGATAGATTATAGATAGATAGACAGACAAACAGATGGATAGATAAAGCAGATAGATTATAGATAGATAGACAGACAAACAGATGGATAGATAATAAAGATTGTAGAGATAGATAGATAGATAGATAGATAGATAGAGACAGACAGACAGACAGACAGATAGATAGATAGAGAGAGAGAGAGAGAGAGAGAGAGAGAGAGAGAGAGAGAGAGAGAGAGAGAGAGATGTGTGTATGTAAACAATAACAATAACAATAAATTTTATTCAGTCTTTGCAGGCCATTTGGTTCATATTGACAAAGAGGTTTACATTCAATCATAGCAGAGTTTTGGACATCATTCCGTGTTAAATAGCACATACTGTACAATATCCTATATTTCCAGCATGTTACTTTTAAACTTTCTACAATATACATAGCAGTTTTCAATGCAAGATTTCATTTAAGGTTTCTACAAAGCAATTGAACTTTTAGTGTGTTAGGAAAGCGACAATAATACACAGGGAGGTATTCAGGAAAGCGACAATAATACACAGGGAGGTATTCATTTCTTAGATGCAAGTACTTTAGGCAAACAAAAAGAAAAGGTACGATGTCCTCAATGTGATTTCTACTGCCTTGTTTGCATTCAGGGTCGTTTCTTAAATAACGAAAACGTGGAACACCATTCAGATGTAATCTGTTACTTCTTAGCAGGCAAATGGCTCTTCTATGAGCTACTAAATCTAAACTTGTAATGTAGTTAACTCTTATGATTGCTGGTTGATATAGACTGTAATCTTCTTCATGAGATATGGAATCATGCCAAATTTGTTGTGACATATCTTTCAGCCTATTCCTAAACTTTTCAAGAGAGAATGTGTACTATTTCCAGGGTTCTGCAGTGCCCAGACCTGACCAAATCCACACTTGCACAGCAGAAGTCTGATTTCTGATGCCCAATTCTTTCTGCCGGCTGAGTCAGTCATGTGCATGCAGCATATATCATAACACTGTTTGGGGTATCTGTTGCTTGGCATGTTAATGAGTCTGCACCAGTATTTGATGAGACAAGTTTGAGTATCAATCAAGAAAGGAAATCTTCCACATTCACCAAAAGCTACATGATTTTTCACATCCCTACCTATACCGAGCATCATTTTACATATCTTAACGTCCTTTTTTTATTTATAGCATCATATTTCTGAAATCCCCAAATTTCCGATCCATATAATAGAATGGGCTTAATTTTTGTATCAAACATTTTGAAAACCATGTCCACTGGAAGTGCTTTAAATCTGAAATATAACCTTTTTTCAACTGCTAAAGCTTTAAGGGTTTTACCAGAAAGAGTCTCTACATTCTTAGGCCATTTCAAGGTAGATTAAAAACAGTACCCCCCAGATAATTATAGCAAGATTCAACCTTTATTTCTGCATCGTTTAGATTCCAGATTTTTTCACCTTTTTTTTGTGTTAATCCTCCATTTTTTTTAAATACAACTACTTTAGTCATATTAATGTTTACCTTCAGACCCCATCTTTTACAATATTTTTCTAGACAGTCGATCTTCTTCTGTAGGTCTACAACAGTGTCAGCAACAATGGCAATGTCATCAGCGTACATAAGAAGGAGATACCCAATGGATCTCCCAGTATATCAATACCTCGTGCACCATAACCATCTAACTCTGTCTGAAGTTCAAATAGAAACACAGAAAACAAAAGGGGACTCAAAACACAACCTTGCCTAATACCAGAGATAAGCACTCAAAATATTCTGTAATCTTATCTCCACACACACAACTGCCATCACACTCTGATACAAACCTTGAATTGTGCCAAACAAGTTCTTGAACAGTCCAGAAAATTTTCAATAAATTTACTAGGAAAATTAAGATTATTGAATTCTGAGCACAAGTTCATTTCCTGTGGAAGCAAAAATGAATAGTCATGCAAAATATATAGATTTTTGTTCACTCTTTATGAAACAAGTTCTGATAAAACTTATTTTATACACACACACACACACACACACACACACACACACACACAGAGAGAGAGAGAGAGAGAGAGAGAGAGAGAGAGAGAGAGAGAGAGAGAGAGAGAGAGAGACAGACAGACAGACAGACAGACAGACAGACAGACAGAGAGAGATGTTTTAATAATACACTGGGGTCAGAAGCTTAGGAGATACCAATATCCTGATTATCATAAATAGGCGTGAAAATTAAGAGTGGTAAGATCAGCAAGCATGACTGCTTTGCCGAAATAAATCAAGATGACATCTGTCATATAAACAGAATGTCTTTTTAGAAAATATAGACTGAACAATTTTTGTTCGTTTTGCCTACTAAATTAACCAACTGCTGCTTTGTCACAAATAAAGTATCAGGAATCCCAAATTGCTCATTTAGAGTGACCTTTCAGCTTGCATTAACTGACAAAAGCACAATGAATGTACTTGTATTTGTAAATGGTAAGGATGACACTTCAATATGTTTTTCCTATTCTGTTTTGTTCGTATATTTGTTTGTTTGTCTGCTTGTTTGTTTTGACATTTAACTGCAGACGAGTTCATCCAGATGATTTCATTGAATTTTGTTCCCATGACTGGCGAAAATAGACAATTACGATAAACTTAATAAACTTAAAACGAAGTTTAACAACAACAACAACAAAAAGCAAAATAGAAAAGAAAAGAAAAGGAAAAAAAGGTGTGTGTGTGTGTGTGTGTGTGTGTGTGTGTGTGTGTGTGGGGGGGGGGGGGGGGGGGGGGTGAGGGAAACAATTCTAGAGACGATATTCTTGAGTTGTAAATTCACTTGTGGATTCAAACCATAGGAGGGGGAAATCTGACCAAGGAACGACAACTCTTGCTAACTTCCATGCGCGAAATGATATCAGGTTGGGTCAATTTTTTTTACAAATGCCCAGAAACAGCCAAAAGCGCAGCGAGGGAGCATGAGTCTATGCCAAAATACGCTGATGAATCCGATTTGAGAGTAATTTGTTAGAAAGAACGGATTTCACCACAGTTAATGTAAGACTTGGCAGTTACCACCCGTAAGACTGTGTGACGGCATGTGAAAACGAAACTTTTTCTGAACACTGTCATCGAAGGCAGACGTATCATCTTCATTAGGCTCAACGAACGCTAAAGCGACTACTGTTCAAAGCTGCATTTGCACAACCTCTGGGCAAAAGGACGAAGGAATGATCAGTTTGGAAAAGAAAAAACTGGATTGGACGGTGTAATCAGGACGCAGTTTTACCGAAACTTTCAGGAAAAAAAACAAAAAAAAAAACAAACAAACAACACAACAACAACAACAACAACAACAACAACAACAACAACAACAACAACAACAACAAACGACAAGGACATTTTATGTTTCAGGATCTCCAAACAAAGAGCAATGTCGAATTCCAGCTTCCAGCATTTCCGGACGAGTAATTATATCCATGTATAACACACACACACACACACACACACACACACACACACACACACACAAGCGCGTATGTGCGCGTCCGCGCACGCACGCTCATGAACATTAGCAGACACACACATATTCCCCACTCTTCTCTCTCTCTCTCTCTCTCTCTCTCTCTCTCTCTCTCTCTCTCTCTCTCTCTCTCACACACACACACACACACACACACACACATCGCTGAATTAGCTGCTTGCTTATAACTTCAACATTTTTTTCTCTCATGAGTACTTCAAGATGACTTCTAAGATAAGAATTCTAGAATCGTCTCATGGTTGACTTCCCAAACGATCAATATTAAGCCACTAGTGCGAAGACGAAGGTCTGGTGGAGGACCGTATGTGGTTTAAATGAAATTACTGTTTAAAAATGTCACAGTTACGTAAGTTTTTGAAGTACATCACGTCAACAATAGCGACAGTCAAGCCATCCAGACTCACCCTAGCACGTAGGCAGAAGTTTCAAACTGAACGCTGCAAAATCGTCCACCCTTAGAAGATGCTAAGCCATTAAAAGAATATTAAGACACAAAGCAAAAACCCAGAAGAGACGTAAAGAAAAATGACGTCACATCCGAAGACGTAGCTGAAAAGGTTAAAAAGAAAATGACGCAACATAGAATGCAGAACTTAGTCTAACCTGATCATCGCCAAAACCAATCCGTTGTCCTCAGATACCCACGCAGACATGGCCTTCTATTCTCATCCTCCATGACTCGACCTTAAGCAGAGTTAAATAAACACGACTGAGGACGTCCAATGGATGGCAAGTGGTAACAAGAAAGGAGTAGTCCCTACACTGGTTACAGCATTAAAAGAAACGCTGTTGGAGAAGCTATAGGATTACATCCTTCTTTATACAATGGTTACGTATGTCAGACCATCCGATCATCTACGGTTATGTCAGATCATCTACGGTTATACTGAATCAAAGTATCTTCGTCTTACGTGCCCACTTGTACATTTTTTTCCCCTCCTTTACTTTTGTCACTTGATAGTCATGTTGCTACTGTCAATGTTAAATTGTGTTGCCATCTTTTTACTTTGTTGTTGTTCTAATCCTGAGTTTCCCCTTTCCCCAAGCCCCTGCCCCCCCCTACCACACACACACACACACACACACACACACACACACACACACACACACACACACATTCACATTCTGCCCTTTCCCCCTTTCCACCCCCTGTTTTTTTTAACCTTCTCTTCTTCGTTACATGCAGTTGTGTTACGATTAAAAAAAAAATGCAATAAAATCTTTATTACGTAAAAAAGACGACGACGACAACACAACAACAACAACAAAAATACCTTTACATCCTTTTCTAGGTTGTATGGTGGTGCAGACCGAGATCAATGATCAGTAAGGGAAACACGCCATTTATGCCGGGGGGGGGGGGGGGGGGGGGGGGGGGGGGGGGGTTCCACCAGGGCCTCTCTTTGAAGTCTGTCCAGCAAATCTTTCTCCTGGCTCTGATTATTTTTCTTTTAGATGACTTTAAAGCATCTCCACCGGTTTACATGGACAAACAATCTACAAGACAAAAACTCGGCGCGTTTTGACCTCGTAGATATTCTTCAGGCAAGAACCAT
>JADBJO010001739.1:225886-240886 GCA_016801955.1 Conus betulinus
GAGAGAGAGAGAGAGAGAGAGAGAGAGAGAGAGGGTAGAAGGAACAGGAGAAGAACGAAGGAACAAGACAACTATGCACAAGAAGAAGAAGAACAACAACAGCAACAACAATAACAGCCACAACAACAAAGAAAGGGAAAAAGAGAGAGAAAGAAAACAGAGGGAATGAAAATGAAGGAGGAACAGGAGAAAGCGAAGACCCTACAGAGAACAAAGGAAATAAGAGAGAGGTAGGACGTTGCACTCGTCATGTCCTAGGACAAAAGATAAGCACCGATGTGAACTTTTCGATGCAGTCCTGGCGCAGAGTAAGGTTTCTAAAGGAAGTCTGCAGAAACGAATGAAAGGCAAATAATAGTAATGTAGTGCGAAGAGAGAGAGAGAGAGAGAGAGAGAGAGAGAGAGAGAGAGAGAGAGAGAGAGTCAGACAGACAGACAGAGACAGACACACAGACAGAGAGACAGAGAGATAGACAGACAGACAGTGGGGTGGGAAGATGGAATGAAGACCTCCATGGAAAGATACGATCTGAAGTGACATTTGGCACAAAGGAAGAGAAGAATCTGTTTGTCTGTCTGTCTGCCCGTCTGTCTCGCTCACTCTTGTGTCTCTCTGTTAGTCTGTGTATATATCTGTCTGTCACGACCTGCCTGTCTGTCTATCCCTCTTTCTCTCTGAAAACTTGGCTGAACAACGTGTTCTTGACCTAATCGTTGAGGAAATGTTGACATGGCGATCACGTATTAATGACATTTGCAAACAACAGGCTAGCACTTTGTTTCGCTCACTGAACTGAAATATGATGACACTGAAGCTAACATCCAGAGGCTAGTTTCTTGAAGGGGGTAGGTTTTTTCCCCATGGGAACTAGGTAGTTTTACACTGATTGCGTCAAAAGCATTAACTTCACGTTTAGATGGACAGTTAAGCTGATCCTACCTGACATCCCTCTCTCTCACACACATACACACGCCTTACTTTACCCAAACAACTATCATGCAACAAAACGGTGTTTATTTTCAAAGTCGCCATACAAACTGGACACCACTGTACCTTGCTGAGTTTAGCCGAGTGGTAAAATTAACCTTGTAATTCCAGTGATATATTGTACCATCCTACGTACCGATCTATTCAAACCCAGCTAGATGTGTGACCCTCTGATCCGAATTCTCTTTTCTCTATCAACATATTACTTGCTTCTGAATTCTCTCCAATCAACCATATGAAAACGAGTGCCTGAGCACAGAGCATTACGATCGAGATATATATATATATATATATATATATATATATATATATATATCCGAACAAGGGAAATGGTGGTGGGAAAACAAGTGCAGGCTAACAGTTCTTCCGTCATTATAGTAATGACTTGGCAAAAATTTGAACTTAAATAAGAAAAAAAATAAGGTGGGAAGGGTGTGTGTGTGTGTGTGAAAATGAAGAAATGGAGACATAAAATTAAGAAAATATATTATGAATATGAAAATCCTTCACTAGCTGCATGAGTGAAACCATCGTAATCTCTCTCAACGGCAGATCTATTGCCTGCCTTAGGTTTTTTTCGTCTACTGGGTCGGACTCGTCAGGGAGACACGGCTGATTGTGTATGTGCTCTTGGCGTTAAATAGAGACACACCACAGTCCATAATTCTGTGGCGTTCTCCTCACCACCAAAGGTTCAATAAAGAATCCAACAGCAGCACCCCGAAAGCAGCTATTGAAGGATAGTAAATGAAACAAAGCGAAAATGTGAAGAGGAAAAAAGTTTGCTGAAAAACTAAAAGCATTATGCAAACAGTATAAAATGCAGAGGAAAATCTTTGAGCCTGATTGAGGATCCATTCATGGATGCAAGGGAGATCAAAAGATATGAGGTCAGCTCTGCTGTTCAATAACCCAAGCATTGTCAGCGGCTAAGAATTGTGCAGAACAACCTTTACTTGGATCTCCTAAGAGATGCAGCTAATTGACTAAACAATATAATGCTGAACAATTAAATAGTGGAGGAAAACAAGTGCATGCTAACAATTCTTCCGTCATTATAGTAATGACTTCACAAAGATCTGAATTTAAAAAAGATTAAAAAGGTAGGGGCGGGGGTTGTTGATATATATGTATATATATATATATATATATATATATATATATATATATATATGTGTGTGTGTGTGTGTGTGTGTGTGTGTGTGTGTGTGTACTCAGACTGTTCCATATCTTTTGATCTCCCTTGCATCCTTGAATGGATCCTCAAGCATAGGCTCAAAGATTGTTACCTACATTTTACACTGTTTGCATAATTTTTCAGTTTTTCAGCAACTTGTTTCCTCTCCACACTTTCGTTTTGTTTCTTTCTACTACCCTTCGCTGGCTGCTTTTGGGGGTGCTGTTGGATTCTTTTCGAACCCTTGGTGGTGAGGAGAACACCACAGAATCATGGACTACAGTGTGACTCTATTTGACGCCAAGAACACAGCCACAATCAGCCGTGTCTCTCTGATGAGATCAATCCAGAGGACGAAAGGCCTAGGAGCAGGCAATATCACTAGATCTGCCTACGAGAGGGATTATGATGGTTCACTCATGCAGCTTGTGAAGAGTTTTCATATTTACATATTTAATCTTATGTTCTCACTTTCTTCATCTTCACCTTTCCGTTTTTGTTTTTTTTTTTGTTTTTGTTTTTTGTATTTTTTAAGTTCAAATCTTTGCCAGTCGTTACTATAATGAAGGAAGAATGTTAGCCTGCACTTGTTTTCCCCCACTACTTAATTGTTCAACATTATATATATATATATATATATATATATATATATATATATATATAAATACTGCTAAAACGCCTAATAAAAATCTTAAAGTGCTCAACCCCTTGGGGAGCAACATCTGTTAAAAATAGGATGATAAAAGGAAGTTTTAAAAACTTCCTTTTATCATCCTATTTTTAACCAAAAAAAAAAAAAAAAAAATATATATATATATATATATATATATATATATATGCCATTTTCATTTTTTTTCCCCTAAAAGTTTCAAATCTTTGCCAAGTCATTACTATAATATATATATATATATATATATATATATATATATATGTGTGTGTGTGTGTGTGTGTGAGTGTGGCGTAATTGCTCAGCATTATCTCTCTCTCTCTCTCTCTCTCTCTATATATATATATATATATATATATATATATATATCAATATCAATATCACAATGTAAATGGCAGCCATCGTATGCAGCCATCACAGCTCTCTCTCTCTCCCTCTCTCTCTCTCTCTCTCTCTCTCTTCACACACGCGTAAGACTCATCTGTCTCTGTCTCTCTTTCAGCACAAGACTTCTCTCTCTCTCTCTCTCTCTCTCTCTCTCCCCTCTCTCTCTCTCTCTCTCTCTCTGTGAAATCCGTCGACACCTTAAAAGTGAAGAAGAGGTCTTAGCGTATCGTGTTGATTGCATATCGGTTAATGTTGCAAACAGTGTAAAGTCAGACTGCTACACAGGGAGGGATAAGAAATGAATCTACGACCGAGCATGGAGCATACCATCACCACAAACAGGCAGACCGACTGAGGCAGAATACCACACAGTCAGACACACAGACAGACAGGTAGAATAGAGGTGTAGAGAGCAGAAGCAAAAGAAGAGCATCGACGTCAGAGCAAAGCAGTATCATGAACAGAGCAACACGGAGACAAGGCGAACAGAGAGATAAGAAGAGAAAGGAAAGAGACAACACAAGTGTTGATCTCACGCTCAGAACAGTATCATGAACAGAGAAACACAGAGACAGGGAGAAACAGAGAGACAACAAGAGAAAGCGACAACCCAAGTGTTGATCTCACGCTCAGTACAGTATCATCAACAAGAGATGGTTTGAGAGAGGCCACACACCACAATTAAGGGTTTTTTGTTTCTCTAAATCACTATATATAACCCATGTAAACATTTTGAGCTGTAGCGTAAATTTGAGCCAAAATTGATAGTAAACTGATAAGAGATGAAACGAACAACCCACCACCTATCATTTTACTTGGTTTTTAGGGATTTCCACCTATGACATGATTCACAATCTAGAAATACATTAGCTACCTAGCTGGCGTCACATGTCAAGCCTTGCCACTCACCTGTGACCCTATCTTTTGTGCCCAGGGGGTTTCTCCAAATAGTCCCTTCCCTTCCGTGTTAATCTATCTGCTTGGAACCACCTGGCACGTACCTTGAGCGGCCTATGAAAGAAAAGATGGAAAATCAGCTATCAGATACAACCACAAATTCTCAAAACAATCCAGTTGTGTCTTTCTGTAAATAAATGATTCCTTAAACGACCCCTTGGCGCATTCCTTTTGCTTGTGCAGCCACAGCAAGGCCGGATGAAGGGTGGAAATGGGGGTGAGGGGTGGGGGGGTGGGGACGAGGGTCCGGGGTTTCTGAAACCTTTCCCCTCCTTCCCTCTTGGCAGGTAAAAACTGTACTTTTGGCACGTTTTTCTCCTGTATGTTCACTTAGGGAAGAGACCCCGGATCTCCCCTTTGGAGACCTCCCTCCCTATCATGTAACTGATCCGCCTCTGGTTCACAGACAACCAATCCATACACAGCAGAGAGACGGCAAGAGCGTTGAACTTGAACAGTATTATTATCCACAAACAAAAGCGGGAGGGGGAGGCGACGAAGCTTGACACCAGTAGTCACGTGACACAATTTCTCCCCCCCCCCCCCCCCCCCCCCCCCCCCCCCGCCCCTACACACATCCCCCTGCACGCCCCTCTCCCCCCCCCCCCACCCCCAATTTTTTTCTTTCCGGAATGTGCAGCGACATCTCGAACATACAAAAGCATACAAGCTTCATAGGCCTATAAACTACTTACACAGATGTTTCCACCGTATAACTCTTCCTCACTGCTGCAGTGGATAGGCCAACCAGACCGCACAGCCCATCCTGCGAGACTTGAGGGGCCCTCCATGGGTTGAGAGAGGAGACGTCACCGGCGCCACCACACACTACACGAGAAGCTGTGAAGGTCTATGTGGAGGCTCTGTGGAGGATCAGCCATTTAATCCGATGGAGATGTCCAAATGTAAAGGAAGAAGAAGAAGAAGAAGAAGAAGAAGAAGATGAAGAAGATGAAGAAGAAGAAGACTGATTGGATCTTTAATGGGAAGTGAATGCCTTAAATGCCTTTTCACAGTTCTGCCCACTACTGTACAGACAAAGGAAGGTTAAGAAAATATATAGATTAAAGTTTAATACATGAAACTTTGACCAGTCACTAACATTTTTGACACACAACTAACAGTGCATTCTTAAAAGAGAGAGAGAGAGAGAGAGAGAGAGAGAGAGAGAGAGAGAGAGAGAGAGAGACTGACACTGACATGGCACTGACATATGAGATAATTGTTATTGCCATTAGCAAAGAAGCCATGTTGGCAAGCGTTACAATTAATGCATCAATAGAAAGCGATAAAGACATGCAATGGAAAGAAAACGAACAAATACAATTTAACAAATATTTCAAATCTACAATGAACAACATCCTTCCTCCACAACACACACACACACACACACACACTTGAACACACAATGTGCGCTCGCGCGCGCGCGCGCACACACACACACACACACACACACACACACACACACAAGTCCGCACACCACACTATTCCATTTTCTTCGAACATCAAGCTATGACAAATACATAAGAGTAGAATGTGGATTCTTTTATCAGCACAAAATTCTAACTCAACAGATTATGATATTTTTTTCTCCGAAACTCAATGGCTTCTGCTATATATTTTGCAAATAGTATGGTATTTTTTTCGTTTTTCCTTGACAGAACTGCGATAAGATTTTTTACATGCGCAGCTGGCTCATTGAAATATTTGTATCTACTGCGCATATGTACATAAGCAGAACAATCAAAAACAAAATGTGCTTCGCCTTCATCGTTGTTTCTCTCCACACACATGGGGCATGCTTTATTATCTGATGCTTTGAACCAATTCGTGTTTGCATTGAGACCAAGTGTTCTAGTTCGTAATTTTGTTAAGTTTGTGTTTACGCCATTTGTGTGTAACAATCACAAGACGTAAATTCCATTTCTAAATTAACCTTTACACGAGAGATACCATTCGTATTTGACATTTCCATGCATGCTGAAATGCCAGTTTTGTCTGCAAGAACAAATTAAAACATCCTTAAATTCCGAATAAACTGTGCAGTATTGCCTACCCTCTGACAAAGCCAAACAATACCAAAACCATTTTCCGTCAGTATTTTCTTTGCACAAGAAATCCAATTAAATGTTCCCATATCATGTTATAGCACGAGCATTCCTGAGTCTGGTCGGGGGTAATTGAATTTAATCTTAACCAGTATTCAACTGCTTTGACGTAAGTTCGTATAAACAGAAGATATTGTCCACTCTTACCAGAAACATTTTTGTCTGATGCATGGTATGGTACATGCGTAATACGCTTTACTACATATATGTGAACTCTTTCCATGTGGGCGTAGTCAAACAGACCCCATACCTTTGATGCACATGTCAGAATTGGCTGTATCTGGGTTTTGAACAATTTCTGCTGAATTCAATTTTTTTTCATTGTTCTCAATATCTCAATGACTGCCCTCTCTCCCTTCCTACATATTTCCAGCCAGGGTCTGTTTAAGATTAATTTCATAGTAAAAATCATCCTTTGATACTAGTAACTATTTGTTATTTTAACGTCTGATCTGCCATAAAACTATCTTTCATGATGTCCTAAATGCCCACCATTTCTAAAAACCATTGTATTAGTCATAGTCACATTCACTGTCAGTTGCAATCTGTCTGATTGTGACGTCAACGTAAATTATGACGTCAACTTAAAAATGACATAGGTAACTACATGACGAAAATAATAATATTGACGAGAGAGAGAGAGAGAGCAAGAACTAACGGCTGAGGCTTTGGTGTCCAGCTTATTTTATTTTACCAAATCTTAAATAAATGTCAGCGAACCGCCCAGAGAAACGTGGACAAACGAGTCACAAGACAACACACAACGCGTTTCGACCTCGTAGGTCTTCCTCAGGTGAAATAAAGACAGACAAAATAACGAAAATGCACTTAGCTTTGATCGCTTCAGATTGCTTGAGTTCAGCGCAAGGAAGGCGTTGAATGAGAACGAGGCTGTCGGAAGGGAAATAATGTGTGACTACACACATTATTTCCCTTCCGACAGCCTCGTTCTCATTCAACGCCTTCCTTGCGCTGAACTCAGAAGCAATCTGAAGCGATCAAAGCTAAGTGCATTTTCGTTATTTTGTCTGTCTTTATTTCACCTGAGGAAGACCTACGAGGTCGAAACGCGTTGTGTGTTGTCTTGTGACTCGTTTGTCCACGTTTCTCTGGGCGGTTCGCTGACATTTATTTAAGATTTGTTTAGATTTCCGCCTGCAGTCGTTTCACTTTGCAACTAGATTTATTTTATTTTGTTTAAATCGTCGTTTTCTCCGTAGTGATACTATGTGGAAAGGCTGACTTTTAAGTCACTAGTGCGTCGATGTTCAATGTGTATGTGCGATACTTTGGATGACGGTACCAGTGAAATATGTACCAGGAAACTGATTTGTTTATAAAATTGTTGTTAAGGCTGTGTCGCGGAGAAAGACTTAAAACTCCTGCAAGAAAATTTACGTGCGCTAATTGTACTACCTCATGTGTGTCGGTGGGCTGGGTTTATTGATGTGAACATTGTAATATCAATACACGGAGAAGTTCGTTAATTTTTGTTTTAGATCAACTACACGTCGAATCGAAGTTTATTGTGTTCTATGGAACTTTGCTGAAATCGTATTCGCCGGGGATTCAATGGTTTACTGTGCCTTGTGAATCTGCAGTTCTTCTTCTATGGATTGCTTTGCATTGTGGATCTGCGGTTCTTCTGCTATGGATTAATGTGCTTTGTGAATGTGAATCTGCGGTTCTTCTTCTGATAGTTCAACGTAATTTATTGTGCTTGCTGTGTGGAGAACATGTTTCTTCTTCTTCTTCGTCGTTTGTGTTTATGAACAGCCGCCGTGCTTATTGTGTGGGGACCTTGGTTATCCTTCTTTGCGTTCTTTTAGTGTTGTAGACTGTGGCTTGAGTACTGTGGAACCGAGTGTGTTGACTGTATATGTGAGACACTGTGGACGGCGCCGGCGAGATCTGTGAGTGATATTAAGATATGTAATATAAAAGCTGATATCTGATAATTGAAGTTCCTATGTATTGATAGCTTGATCTATATGCTATGTAGTGACATATGTTGATTTGTACCAGTTCACATGAATGTATATTTTGATAGTTCAGGCAGCATAATTATAAAGAAAAAAATTTAACTCGTGTGTTGCCTGGCTATCCATGTGCGTATGGTGTGTGTGTGTGTGTGTAGGGACTAATTATTACACGCATCCAAACTTTTGAGAACGGGAGTCAGACAGCAAAACACGCACCGCACACCATCCGTAACACTGATACCATTTTCAAAGCGTCCTCTTGGTTCTGCAAACCAGCTGGTGTATCTACGAGAAGAACAACGTCATCAACAAACAGCATTGAAAATAGCTCAGTAACCCCTGGTAGCATCTGAATTGCATGCTTCCCATTTTCCGAATGTCAATTGCAAGCTCACTGATGAAAAATGCAAACAATTTGGGATTGAGCAGACATCCTTGTTTCATACCTGGTAGGCGATCGAAATAATCTGAATAAGTACCTTTTTCACAAACACATGCACGTACAGAATCATACATTTCTCGCGGAGCTATATACGACTTTCCATTTACACCATTTTCCCTTAAAATATTCCACAAGTCCTTCATATTCGCAGAATCCAAAGCTTTCCGGAAATCAGCAAAGGCAATATGCAGTTTTGTTTTTTTTAAACAAATATTTCTGTACTAGGGCATACAATTTACATAATTTTTATGTGGTCTATTGTGCTATGTCCAGATCGAAATCCAGCTTGTTTTTCGTATATCAGAAGAGGCCACAGAAACTTTGGGATCAGTATGAACTGCAAACACCAGACCTTGTACTTGCCAGCGAGCCCAACTGGTCTATTGTCTGCAGGCTTTCTTCTGCCATTTGCTAGGTTTCCCTCCCCTCTTTGTGCCTTTCAAGGAGTCATCATACCACCTCCCAAGGCTCTTGACTGGTTCTTCCGTTACGCTGGAATGGTTTGGTTGTCTACTGTGAAACTCACCGTTTTCCCTATTTTTCCTTTCCGCAGGGAGAGGCTTCGTGATTTCTTTGGCTTGAAATTCATCCTGGATGAAGCAACTAATTTGTCTGCTTCAGTATTTTTGAGTGTTTTGTCTTCCTTGGTGGAAAGCACTGTTGTATCATCCATGAAGGCCTCTGGAGGGGGTATTTGGTATTCATTCTCAAGATCTGCCATACTTGCACAGCTCATGGCAGCTTTCAAGATGAGCTCTATTACCAATACAAACAGTATTGGAGAAATTGCATTGTCCACTGCTATACCTATTTCCATATTGATCCAGTCTGTTGTGTATTCTGGAAACATCTCGAGGACCAGTTGAATCATCTCGAGTGGAACTATCCATATGCGTTTGCCAGATCGAGCCACACTACGTCGAGGTCCCGTTTGTCTGCCCTCGCTCTTTGGATTGCTTCCCAAATCATAGTGGCTTGTTCTACACAGCCAGAGACGCCTGGGATGCCTCCTTTCCTGACAAATTCACGTACTCATTTGTGTCAGATGTTTAGTCAGTCTGGCTGCCATGACAGAGAAGATTTCCCCTTGACGTCCAGAAGTGACATCGGTCCGAACTGATTATCACTTGAGTTTTGCTCTTTGGGAATATGCACTCCATCACCTATCAACCATTGATCACTGATCTTCAAGTTCCTCCGTGTTGATTTTATGGAGCTACTTTCTGATTTTATTTGTGATACACACACACACACACACACACACACATATATATATATATATATATATATATATATATATATATATATATATATATATATTTACCTCTGTTCTGGAGCAGTTATGTCCCTTGATATCTTAATGGAGCCTGCTGCGCGTGCCTGTACCCATCGTCAACACAGCCCAGGCCTCCAAGGGTGGTACAGGACTGCTCTAAAGGCAGGTGAAGACAGTGCTTCTCTGGGTCCTCCCCAGCACCCTCGGGTGTTTCTTTTTCTTCTTTGCCTTAACTAGGCTGACCCTGGAGAAAGGTCCAGTGACGGTGAGGAAAGACCCACTGACCACAGGAAAGTCCTGTTGACAGTGGGAAAGACTACAACTTTTGATTCTCTCTCTTGAGGGCACATAAGACCGTATGGCGAAAGCTTGGCTGTGTCTGGAGTGGCACTGTCTTCATCTGTCCGTGGGCAGGGGGTGGTTGGGTCTGTGGGGTGTGCTCGACAGCTGGAGGGTGGTGTTTTTTTCGCCGGTGGGCTCTGCAGTCATGAAATACGGGCTGGTACACCCATGGGGACGCTACTTTAAGGCTGTTATGAGTTGCATCCTGTAGTCTGATTTACCTCTGTTCTGGAGCAGTTATGTCCCTTGATATCTTAATGGAGCGTCCTGCGCGTGCCTGTACCCATCGTCAACACAGCCAGGCCTCCAAGGGTGGTACAGGACTGCTCTAAAGGCAGGTGAAGATAGTGCTTCTCTGGGTCCTCCCCAGCACCCTCGGGTGTTTTTTTTTCTTCATATATATATATATATATATATATATATATATATATATATATATATATATATATATATAACAATGAAACAATAAATTCCAAGGATAAGTACCGAGCACCATTCCAGCAATTTACAGAGCAGCTAGGTGTTGCATTGACTGCAAAAAATATTGAATTATAAAACAAAGCTTGCTCTTATGTCTCAGGTTATAGAAATAGGGGGTGATAAGCCTTCATATCTGCAGTGGTAGATGATTCTGCCTAACTGACAGTATGTGCTTGAGTGTGGGAATGGGGAATTAATAAATGCTTCTCAAAATCAACCTTCAGTAAGCTTATAGTCTCCAAAGCAGGAGACCATCTCCAATGGGGAGAAAGTTCACTAACATATAACTCCTGGTCAGATACCGGTATTTCGAAACCTGATTGTTTCTCCTTAGTGACCGCGGAAAGTGGTAATTTGACTCCTCTGGTTTTAAGAAGAATGCTATACCAGAAAAAGGCTGGTGTGCAATACCATAGTATGTTTGTTGAGTTTTCCAAAGACTATCTAGAGGTGCCACCTAAGAAGCAAAAGAAAATCATGAAAGAGCAAAACAAGCTACATTTTCTTGTGTGAAAAGTAGAAAATATAAAAAGATTACCTCTTAAGACACAAGTGCTAAGGGCCAGTTCTTGGAATGAAGCACATACTGTCAGTTAGGCAGAATCATCTACCACTGCAGATATGAAGGCTTATCACCCCCCTATTTCTATAACCTGAGACATAAGAGCAAGCTTTGTTTTATAATTCAATATTTTTTGCAGTCAATACAACACCTAGCTGCTCTGTAAATTGCTGGAATGGTGCTCGGTACTTATCCTTGGAATTTATTGTTTCATTGTAATTTAGTCCCTTACGGATTCATTCCAAGAACTGGCCCTCAGCACTTGTGTCTTAAGAGGTTATCTTTTTTTATATTTTCTACTTTTCACAAGAAAATGTAGCTTGTTTTGCTCTTTCATGATTTTCTTTTGCTTCTTAGGTGGCACCTCTAGTTAGTCTTTGGAAAACTCAACAAACATACTATGGTATTGCACACCAGCCTTTTTCTGGTATAGCATTCTTCTTCTTAAAACCAGAGGAGTCAAATTACCACTTTCCGCGGTCCGCTGAGGCTGAGGAGAAACAATCAGGTTTCGAAATACCGGTATCTGACCAGGAGTTATATGTTAGTGAACTTTCTCCCCATTGGAGATGGTCTCCTGCTTTGGAGACTATAAGCTTGCTGAAGGTTGATTTTGAGAAGCATTTATTAATTCCCCATTCACCCACTCAAGCACATACTGTCAGTTAGGCAGAATCATCTACCACTGCAGATATGAAGGCTTATCACCTCCCTATTTCTATAACCTGAGACATAAGAGCAAGCTTTGTTTTATAATTCAATATATATATATATATATGTATGTATATATAACAGCACGAAAATCTGAGTCATGGACAAACGACGACAGTGGCTGATGATGTCTGTGGGTTCGAATCCCACCAGAGGCGTACAATTCATTGTATTCATAGCGGTCTTTTTGGTTCATATTTAAAGATAAAGAACGGGGCTGTTTGGGCTCCGACAGAATGACAGAAACTGTTGAGCAGACATGTGATCCATTTGACGGATGTGCCTTTGGGAATGTGACATTTCCTGACCTGTTCTACAAGTTTGGGTATCACCCGGGCTTGGTACGTAGATATACCAAATATTTTAGTGCAAGTTTAAGGGGGGAGGGTAGAGGTAGAGTGAGGGCCCTCTCTTATTTTCATATTGTGTAGAAACTGAAATATATATATGATGTTACTGTACTGTTTGATATTTGTATAAAAAAGGACAGCAAATTAAACACGTTTGTAATTTTTTCAACCATTGAGTTACTTTGGTGTTCTACTGTAGTATGTGTGTGTGTGTGTGTGTGTGTGTGTGTGTGTGTGTGTGTGTGTGTGTACGCATGCGCAGGCCTGCACCCCCTTAGGGACAGAAGGTATCAGGTAAAGAAATACAAACAGACGAAGAGTTGAAGATCAATGTCACAAGAACGGAGAAATCGTGCAGGGGGTGGAGGATAGACGTATAAGGAACAGAAGGGAAAGAAACACACACACACACACACACACACACACACACACACACACACACACACACACACAAAGCGTGCACGCACACTCATGAATCCAAATACACAGGCGCGCATGAGTGCGCTCTCTCTCTCTCTCTCTCTCTCTCTCTCACACACACATACACAGAGAGAGAGAGAGAGAGAGAGAGAGAGAAGAAGAAGAAGAAGAAGAAGAAGAAGAAATCTGTCAAAGTAAGTAAACTAAGTTATAATAATAAAAAAAAAAACACTTCCTTTTGGCCAAAATTCACTACGATGGTTCCTTACATAAACGTACACACTAAAGTGTAAAAAAAAAAAGTTCTAAAAATGGCCCACAGTTCATCAGTGTTGGCCGTCAGGAGCTCTCCCCATAACTTCAATATCATTAAGGCCTGTCTTTTTCAGTCATTATGCTGGCTTCAACCGAATTCAGCTGCACAGTAAAGATATATTTCTAGAAAATAAAATATATTTCTAGAAACAATAAGTGAGAGAAATG
This sequence comes from Conus betulinus, assembly GCA_016801955.1. Taxonomy (NCBI): domain Eukaryota; kingdom Metazoa; phylum Mollusca; class Gastropoda; order Neogastropoda; family Conidae; genus Conus; species Conus betulinus. The sequence goes on from JADBJO010001739.1 coordinate 239,219, forward strand.
CTGATGATTTCTCTCACTTATTATTTTTAGAAAATGCATTTTATGTTTTTCTACTGCGCTATTTTATGCTTACGGCGGACTATGAGTGATGAACAAGTGGAATGCACAATGGTCTAGGAATGATGAACAAATGGAATTCCCATGTGTCTGTGGAGGGAAATTCTCTGCTGAGCGCGGCATGAAGATCCACAGAACGAAAAAAGGATGCATGAAAACTCTGGTGAATGAACAGCCGCGCACTGCGCTCTCAGATAAGACGTCAGAAAACCAAGGCCAGGATTCAAACCACAGTGCCAAGGACATCCACGCTGATGATTCAGACAGACACGTTTTACAGGGCCTCGATGCCAGACACCAGAAACTCAACATGTCACCCGCAAGTGCAAAAGAGCAATGGGAGAAATTAGATGAAAAAAATAGTCTAAAGACTGGATGCGCTGATAGGAAAGAGCACACTGGCGCAAAATCTAGCTATGTTTGGAGACATTGTAAACGGAACCTGTAGGAACGTCAATGGAGTGAAACAACAGAAACTGAAAACAACTAAAAATCCAGACACCAGCGAGAGATAGATAACATCCGAGAGAAAAAGACGAATTTAAAAAAAAAAAAGCAGATGAAGGCTGCCTCAGAAACTGAGAAGAAAGCGTTGGATAAACTCTCGAAAGCGCAACACAGTGCTCTCAGCAAAGCAGAATCAGCGAGAAGGAGAGAAAGAGTAAAAAGAAGAAAACCAAAGACTGCTTCTTCAAAGACACCTTCCAGTTTGCGTCGACTGCGATTCTGACGTTCACCATTGGTGACTCGTTCTGTGTACCTGATCGTTTTCAATGCCACTATTAGGTAGCCATCTTCTGTATTCGGGTGCGATGTCTATACTCGACACTGGTTTACACGTTTGTGTTTGGTGTCATCCAACCCGTCAGCTCACGGTGATCTACTTTCCTACAAAATCTGGAATCATGTTTAGGTATAAGGCGCGTATATGGTGTGTGTGTGTGTGTGTGTGTGTGTGTGTGTGTGTGTGTGTGTGTGTGTGATAATACGTGCGTTCACACTCACAGTTCACAGTTGTGAGCTTTATCCGAAAATTTTCGAAGGGAATGGTGTCCACACAGACATGCACGACAAAGAGGAAATCTGCTCCAGCCTGGCTGTCTGAATGAAGAGTGAACCCAGGAATCTAGAGTCAACAACCAACCAACTACCACCACCCCAGCCCCCAACCACCCCCTCCTCCAAAGTTTACAAGCGAAAAGACAGCTTTTCTCAAGAAAGTGCCAGACTTGGACAATTTGTAGCGCTGGTGAGTGAAAGTCACATTGAACCATTGTAATCAGGTTCAACATGATGCCACATCAGTTCAAGATCCATCTTACAGCTGCCAATCTTTTGGAGGCAAAATTCGGAGAACAGGGGATGAAGAGAGTAGGTGGAGTAAAGAGGGGGCAGTTCGGCTTTTGACTGAAAGCAATCTTAACCCCCTCGTGTTTCAGCAGACAAGTCTGGGAGTTAAAAAGAAAATGCAGTTTCCATACATAAATAGCCATATTGGGCTTTATTCTGCGGTACTTTATCGTCCCTATTCAAGATTGACACCACCACCACCACCCCTGCAAGCACCCGCATTTTAAGCAGAATTTTGGAAATGTGGATTTGTTTTCACTA
>JADBJO010001739.1:253386-270886 GCA_016801955.1 Conus betulinus
ATCAATCCAATCAATCTATGTCTCTGCTGTGCACACACGCAACAAGACAATCTCTCCCTCTCTCGTGGGTCATGCTCTTCCCTCTCCTCCTTCTCTATCTCTCATCTCTCTCTCTTATCTAGATCTCTCTCATACTCGCCCTCTCCTCTCCACACTCACACACACACAAACACACACGCACGCAAACCACTCCTTCCACTCGCTCCAACACAACACAAACACACACACACACACACGACTCTCTATTCCTGGCAGCGCTCTCCCTCCCTCTCTCCCCCTCTCACCTCCTCCTACTCACATCCCTATCTTTAAAGTATCCTCTTCGACAATCGAGGTCCCTCCTTTCGTCCCTCTAGTCCTCTCTCCCTCTCTAGTCCCTTGTTATTCCCAGTCCGTCCTCTCTCTGACGACTCTCATCAAATCTTATCCTTCGACATCGGTCTTCTTTCCGTGTAGTTCATACAGTAGTCTGTTCTTAAGTCTTTTCTTTGACGACATCATCAAATACAGAATAACATCTGTATTTTACATTATTTTATGGCGCCTGTTTCATGTTGTTATTGTCAGTATCTTGCGGAATGGACAGGAGAACCAAGCGTTGCCGCGCAACAAACTGAACCAGGGGAGCCTGGTGAACTACTCTTCAGTGTGGAGGCCTCACCGAGTCCTTCGGCATTGAAGAAGAAGAAGAAGAAGAAGAAGAAGAAGAAGAAGAAGAAGAAGAAGAAGAAGAAGAAGAAGAAGTAGAAGAAGAAGAAGAAAGAAGAAAGAAGAAAAAGAAAAAGAAACAGAAGAGAGGAGGAGGAAGAAGAAGAAAGAAGAAGAAGAAGAAGAAGAAGAAGAAGAAGAAGAAAGAAGAAACAGAAGAGAAGAAGAAGAGGAGGAGGAGGAGGAGGAGGAGGAGGAGGAGAAGAAGAAGAAAGAAGAAGAAGAAGAAGAAAGAAGAAGAAGAAGAAGAAGAAGATGACGAAGAAGAAGAAGAAAAACAGAAGAAAAAGCAGAAAAGCAGAAGAGGAAGAAGAAGAAGAAGAAGAAAGAAGAAGAAGAAGAAGAAGAAGATGACGAAGAAGAAGAAAGAAAAACAGAAGAAAAAGCAGAAAAGCAGAAGAGGAAGAGAAAGAAGAAGAAGAAGAAGAAGAGGAGAAGGAGAAGGAGGAGGAGGAGGGAGGAGGAGAAGGAGGAGGAGGAGGAGGAGGAGGAGGAGGAGGAGGAGCAGAAGAAGAAGAAGAAGAAGAAGAAGAAGAAGAGGAAGAAGAAGAAGAGGTGGAGGAAGAAGAAGAGGAGAAAAAGAAAAAGAAGAAGATGAATAAGAAAGGAGAAGAAGAAGAGGAAGAAGAACAAGAGGAAGAATATGAATAAGAAAGGAGAAGCAGAAGAGGAAGAGAAGAAGAGGATTAGAAGAAGAAGAAGAGGAAGAAGAATGAGGAGGAGAAAGATCAGGAGGAGAGGAGGAGGAGGAGGAGAAGGAGGAGGAGGAGGAGGGGGAAGAGGAGGAGGACAACAACAATAACAGCATCATCTAATGATCTTTCATTTGCATTTTCAAAGAACAGTATGGAATAACAAAGTAAGACTGGCACTGCTACAAACCTCATCCTTTAGTGAAGAGAAAGTGTTGAGCCCCCCTCCCCCCTTCTCTCTCTCTCTCTCTCTCTCTCTCTCTCTCTCTCTCTCTCTCTCTCTCTCTCTCTGGAATGCATAAACACACGGTAAAAGTGAAGGAGAGTTTTGAATAGTTCGTGTTGTTTGCATCCTTTTCAGTGCTATACAAGGAGGAATAGAATTAAATCCACAACCGAGCATCTTGGCCGGACTTACCAGCCGCCGAGGCTCATCTGACGGCCAGATATACAGTCAAAAAAAAAAAAAAAAAAAAAAAAAAACAGCGAGAGGAAGCGAGACAAGAGCATTGACGTCAACAACACAAAACAACAGCATGAATAGAGAAAACACAGAGACAGGGAGAAACAGAATGATAAGAAGAAAGAGAGACGACGCGAATGTTGATCTCATGCTGAGAACAGCGTCATGAACAGAGAAACACACTGACAGGGTGAAACAGGGGGAGATAAGAAGAGAAATAGCCGACGCGAATGTTGATCCCTCACTGTGACAATTTGAAAAGGCACACAAGAGATGAGGAACTTTCGCGAAAGACGTCATAGCAATACACACTGAAAGCAGACCGCTGCGTTACTGAAAATGACTCAAAATACAAACAAACACAGAAAACCAAGATGGAAAGTAACGCATATTTAATAGACTGTAAAACAGACGAGTGAAGTTTCGACACAAAGTCTTCAGCAGACGTGACAAGTTACGAACAAACATCAATAGCAATTATGACCAGTTGCAAGCCTCCTTTCACTAATCGCTTTTAGATCTCTGTATTTCCGGTCGATGTAGTGCTGTTCTTGATTTATTTAAAACATTTGGAAAGTGAACGTGTACATAAGTGTTCAGTTTTGTTTTTGGATCGATTGATAATGCGATCGGAACATTCCAGATTATGTTGGAATATTTACCAGGTCTCCGTAAGTTGCTAGCCTTGCGCATTACCAAAAGTTCGAGAATGTTGTAGAAGCTGATCGAATCACATTCACATCACCTTGTCGCGATTTCATTGGCTGAGTTTACCAGTACGCAGAATATTCTAGAAATGAATGATCAATATATGTTCGAGAATATTCTTTAGATAACATATAAATGGACGGGAGTTGTGCGACTGGCAGGGAGAGAGAAATGAGAGTGGCTGAAGAGTTCTAGTCATTGTCCAGCACAGAAGAGTTCGAGTCTTCAGTGTGTTGAGAGTCTAGTCGATGAGAAGCTGCCCATAGTAGAATATTGGCTGCTGCGTGTACAGTTGTGTTCCTGCACGGCTTATTAACCTTAAGGTCAGTTGATTGCTGTTTGTTGTTCCTACATCCTTCAACGTTGGTAAATAAAGGACCCCTCTTCGTTTCAATGCCGCCTAGTGTATTTTGTCGTCTGCAAGCTGAACAGATCTACAATGACCTCTCGGAAGCTACCGCACCTGTAGATCGTCACTCATCTTGCACTGAGGAAGAAAGCGGTCTAGCGTGTAACAATTGAGGGCCAAGCCTGCTACATTGGTGTTCATTCCAGAGACAATACTCGCTGGCCTGTTCTAAACGAACTGCGATTTTGAAGGCGCCAGTCTATATCTACGTCGACAAACGCCGTCACTACATCGGCTGTCATCTCAGAAGAAAACGAAACTTAGCGTAGGTCTAAACGTTCAGCGTCAAGAAAGTCTTCAGCCTTGTTTCCATACACACAGGGGGTGTGTACAGCGTTTAGTGCATCGAGCAGGTCCAGATAAGTGGAGGAAACTGTCGCCTGTGTCAGCGAGAGCAATTAGGGTTCTACAGAGCTAGGCGAGTCAAACGGAAGACTGCTGACTGTTATCTGTAGTTGAACACCAGAAAGTACTATTTCAGTGACTGATTGCTGACATTGGTCTGAGTAACCATGGAATACATGAAGACTGGAAAGGAACTAGGCCTTGCAGATGATGAACTCAGGAAATGTGTTCAAGAGGCTGAGGAAAAGGCTGCAGCAAGGAACTGAAAGCAAGAGAAAAATAGAACTGGCAGCTGAAGAAAAGAAAAGTCTCGACTGGCAGCTGACGAGAAGGAAAGAAAAGAACTGAAGAGAGTAAAAATATGAAGAAGGTGACGAGAAGAAAAGTCAGGAAGAACGTGAAGAGAAGGGAAGACTAGAACTAGTAGAAGAAGAACGTGAAAACAGAAAAAAGACAGCAAGATAGAGAAAGAGAAGAGCGAGCTGCTCAAAGAGAATTTAAAAAGACTTGATTTAGATTTAGAACATCCAGAGAAGGAGAGACACAGTGATTTTGATCTGCCGATGGCTAAAGTGAAAGCTCAAAATGGCGAATGCTTTTCCCAGTCAGAAACTGAAGTTGCCAAGAGGCCACGTCTTTAAGGGTTTATGGATGGGAAAGACAACCTCCACAGTTATCCGGAACGTTTTAAACGCCATTCTGAAGCAGTGAAATGGCCAAAAAAGAGCAACAGAGCTACCAATTTCAGTGCTCTTTTGACTGGTCACGCCCTTGGGACATACTCCAGACTACCCCTAGAAGAAGCAAATGAATATGAAACACTCAAAACTGAACTTCGAAGTTAAGATTTTTTTTTTTTTTTGTCAGAACAAGACTTTCTGAAAACGTTTCAGTAGGCCAGGGAAGAACAAAAGTCCAGCTCAATTCCTTACCAGGATTCAAAACTGTTTAGAGAGATGCCTAGAGTTAGCTGGAAGAAAGAAAGACTATGATGGCTTGTCATATTTGGTCCTTAAAGAACTGTGGACAAAAGTGGAATCTCCAGGAATCAAGAACAGCTGTCAATATGTATTTGAGGTGCGTGAAAGCATTGATGATACTTTAGAGTTAGCCAGGAGTGAACTAGAAAAGTCATGGCAAAAGCAAACACAATTATGACCGGAAGACCAAAGTCAGGGAAATTTCAGTCCTGGTGATAAAGTCCTTGTCCTGCTGCCTACTGACAATAACAAGCTGCTGATGCAGTGGAAAGGACCCTATCCTGTAGAAGCAGTCAAAGGGCTGAATGTTCATGAAGTGAAAATCAAAGGCAAGCAGAAGAGTTTTCACGCAAATATGCTCAAGAAATACTTTGAACGGGAAGAAAAAGCCAGCTACAGATGCACATGCTGCTGAATTCCAAGAATGGGCGCCACCCTCCCCACCCTCCCCCCCCCGGTGATGGTGACAACTTCACTGAAGAAAGTTCTGTGAACGATGAAGAACTGTTAGAACTGATTGATTTCAAACCCCAGGAAACTACTGACTGTGTAGCTTTTAGGCCGCAACTGAAAAGCCAGCAGCAAACAAAAATACGTGGACCGTTAGATGAGCACTCAAGTATCTTCGTTGAATCAACGCCCATCTGGCGCCGAATTGGCTGAAGATAAGTGGTCGCTTGTTCATCTTCGTTGTCCTGAGTATTGTGCATTTTGCCTGAAGAAGACCTAAGAGGTCGAAACGCCTAGTGTATTTTGTTTTCTGCAAGCTGAATACTTACCACAGGATCTACAACGAACTCTCGCAAAGTGCACTAACCTGTACATAGTCATCCACCTTGTACTGAGGAAATCAGCGGTCTAGCGTGTAATGCTCACAGAGAGCAGTATGATGAACACGCACGCACGCACACACACACACACACACACACACACACACACACACACACACACACACACAAGAGACCACACACACAGAGAGAGAGAGAGAGAGAGAGAGAGAGAGAGAGAGAGAGAGAGAGAGGTCACACACCACAGTTAGGTTACAACCGTAAATCACTATATAATCCATGTGTAAGCATTTTGAGGCGTAGCGTCAATTTGAGCCAAAGATTGATAGTAAACTGATAAGAGATCACATGAACAACCTCCCACCAATCATTTCATTTTTTGTAAAAAGAGACTTCTCCCAATAACAATCATTAACAATCCAGAAACACATGACCTACCCCTTACTTGACGTCACATGTCAGGCCTTCGTACTCATCCGTAACCCTATCTTTGTGCCAGGGGATTTCTTCCAACTAGTCCCGTTCCTTGGTGTTCATCTGTCTGCTTGGAATCGCCTGGCGTGTACCTTGAGAGGCATATGAACGAACAGAAGGTGAATCATCTTTCAGACACAGTAACAAATGAACGACGTCTAAATACAGTCTGATTGCGCTTTTCCATGAATAAGTCATTCCTTAAGCAACCCTTTGGCGTGTCCATTTTCAGTGTGCAGCCTGAGCAAGGCTGGATGAAGGGTGGGTGGGGGAGAGTGATCAAGCTTCCGGAACCCTTCCCCTCCTCCCCTCTTGGCTGGCAACAACTGCATCTTTGGCATGCTTTTCTCCTCTACTTCCACTCGGGGAGAGACCCCAGACCTCCTTTTGGACACACCCCCCCCCCCCCCCTCATGTAACTGATCCGCCCCCTGGTTCACGGACAAACAGCTCAGACAGTAGAGAGACAGCGAGAGCGTTGGACTGGGAACAAACAGAACAGTATCATTATCCACCAACCAGAGCGGAAGGAGAAGAGGTAGGGGGAGGAGGGGGGGGGGGGGGGGGGGGGGGGGGGACGAAGCTGACGTCATAAGTCATTTGATACCACTTGCATCTTTTTTGCTTCCTGGAATCGTGTAACGACAATGAGAGAAAAACAAGTAACGAGGACGGCAGGAAGGGGGGGGGGGGGGGGGGGGGGGGGGGGGTAGAGAATGGGAATGCGGGGGAAGGGGGGAGGAGGAGGGCGAGATGGGGTGGGGTGGGGGTCGCAGCTTGGAGGAAACTGGGGATTCAATTAGCTAAACGAAATGAGGATGGAGACAAGAGACGGGAAAAAACTAAGGAAAAGGGGAAGGCACCACGAGCAAAAAACAGAAACGAGAATGAGGGAGAAAAGGGAGAGAGAGAGAGAGAGAGAGAGAGAGAGAGAGAGAGAGAGAGAGAGGGGGGGGGTTATTGACTGAACCTTTGATGGGTAATAATATCTCATAGAAGTCTGTTTTTAATCATTCCTTTTTGAGCTCCCAGTTCTTATAGAACAGGGAGTATTTGGGAACGAAGAAATGCTGTCTGTGTGTGTTTGTTTGTGTGTGTGTCTGTCCGTCCGTCCGTGGTCAAAATGTGTTCCACTCGCTCCAGACAAAACTACTGGGCCGATCTTTCTGAAAATTTGTAGGTATGTTCATTAAGGGTCAAAGATAATGCCCAGTCTGTTATTTTTACCGTAATGGCCGTTACAAACGACTGTAACGGTCTGTAACGGTTTTTTTCTTCTTTATGGAATATCTCAGAGAGTACTGGGCCGATCTTTGTGAAAAATCAGCGATATGTTCATTATAGGTCACGGATGATGCCCGATGTTTTAGTTTTACCCCGTTAGAGCGTACTAACAGCTGTAACGGCCTGTAACGGTTTTTCTTCTTCATGGAATATCTCAGAAAGTACTGGGTCGATCTTTGTGAAAATTAGCAGGTATGTTCATTATGGGTAACGAATAACGCCCGATGTTTTAGTTTACTGTTATATCCGTTACTAACGGCTGTAACGGCCTTTAACGGTTTTTCTTCTTCTTTATGGAATATCTCAGAAAGTACTTGGCCGGTCTGTGTGAAAATTAACAGGTATGTTTACTATGGGTTACGGATGATGCCGATGTTTTAGTTTACCGTTATATCCGTTACTAACGGCTATAACGCCCTATAACGGTTTTTCTTCTTTATGGAATATCTCAGAAAGCATTTTGTAGATCTTTCTGAAAATTTGTAGGTATGTTCATTATGGATCACGGATGATACCCGATGTTTTAGTTTACCGTTATAGCCGTTACTAACAGTTATAACGGCCCATAACGGTTTTTCTTCTTTATGGAATATCTCAGAAAGTACGTGGCCGATCTTTCTGAAAATTTGTAGGTATGTTCATTATGGGTCACGGATGATGCCTGATGTTTAAGTGCACCGTTATAGCCGTTACTAACGGCCCATAATGGTTTTCTTCTTATGGAAAATCTCAGAAAGCTCTTGCCGATCTTTCTGAAAATTCGTAGTATGTTCATTATTGGTCACAGGTGATGGCCGATGTTTACCAGAATAGCCATTACTAACGGTTACACCAGCCCAAGACGGTTTTTTTCCTCTTTATAGAATATCTCGCGCGTATTCAGAATAAACTGGGAGTACGTTTATATGCTTTGCATCTTGTTTTTTTTCTCTTTTTTGTGCTACTGGTTTACAATTCTGCCCGGCTAAGCTGCTCAAAGCTGCTGTACGTATGTATGTATGTATGGATGGATGGATGTGTGTATGTGTACACATGCATGCGCGCAAGCACTCACGAACTCGCACATTCTCTCTCTCTCTCTCTCTCTCTCTCTCTCTCTCTCTCTCTCTCTCTCTCTCTCTCTCTCCAAACTCACAAATTCACTGAGCACTCATTTATACATCATCAAGTCACTTTTTACCAGAAGATAGGAGAATAGGAATGATGATAATAACAATAATAGAAAGTAATAATAACAACAGCAACAACAACAGCAACATAACAACAACAGCGACAACAACAAGAGTAATGATAACAATAATGATAATAATGATGATAATGATAATGATAATAGCAATGATAACAATGATTCTTCTTCTTTAATAACAAAAGCAATAATAACAATGATTCGTCTTCTTAGTAATGATATTATGAATGATGATGATAATGATAATGATAATAAGATAATAATAATAATAATAATAGCATAATAGTCATGATAATAATATTTATAATGATAATAATTACTAGTAGTAGAACTGGTAGTAGTAGCGGTAGTAGTAGTAGTAGTTGTGGTAGTAGTAGTTCTTCTTCTTCTTCTTCTTCTTTCTTCTTCTTCTTCTTCTTCTTCTTCTCATGTCGTTGTCGTCGTCGTTGATGATGATGATGATGATTTGTTGTTGTTATTATTTTTGCTTTGTAATTGTTGTTGATGTTGTTGTTATTGTTGTTGTTTGTTGCTGTTTGTTGTTGTGTTCCTCCTCCTTCTCCTCCTCTTCTTCTTCTTCTATTGTTGTTCTTTTCCTTCGTGTTTTTTGTTTCGAAAAGAAGAAGAAAGAAGAAGAAGAAGAAGAAGAAAAAGAAGAAGAAGAAGAAAAGGTTTTATTAATTGACTGATTGATTGAAACTTATTTCTTGGGCCAATGAAGGGCAGCAAGCCTGTCACACATCTTGCAGAGGAGGAGAAGAAGACTTAAGAAGAAGAAGAAGAAGAAGAAGAAGAAGAGAAAGAAGAAGAAGAAGAAGAAGAAGAAGAAGAATAAGAAGAAGAAGAAGAAGAAGAAGAAGAAAACAACCAAACAAACAGATAAAACCAGACGCGGTGAAAAAGAAAGAGCGTGAAGAAGACGGAATTTGAGAGAACAAGATCAAGAAAGATCAGAAGATTGAACCCGGAGAAAAGGATCATGTTCTCTCTCTCCTTCTCTCTCTTCTCATTCCCTGTCTGTCTGTCTGTCTGTCTGTCTGTGTCTGTCTGTCTGTCTGTCTGTCTGTCTGTCTCTCTCTCTCTCTCTCTCTCTCTGAATGATTTGATTGTAGAAGCCCTCAACCTATTGCTATGTTCTTACACATCCCCGAATGATTCTCCGTACTGGGAATCTCAACAGGACAGATATGGCATGAAATTGATAGAGGAATGTATAATCGATTTGCATGAATCATGTGATAACTTTTCTGTGCTCGTAGCTGGAGATTTGGATGCAAGAACCTCCATCATCTCGAAAGGACAGTTTTCATAGAGATGACAATGCCTTAGAAGAGACAGAATTCCAGATAATAACAGTTTTCCGAGGCGGTCTCAAGATAAAACAAATGAATTCTGTTTGAGAGCAGTTAATTGAGCTGTGTAACATGATTGATTGCATAATTTTAAATGGAACTCGGCCATAAAGACTTTTATGATAGTTGCACATGTTATGCATCTTCTGGAACAAGTGCGGTTGATTATTCTGTTGCATCCTATGACATCTTTTCGTCCGTCAATATGTCTCCAGATGTTCCAAGCTTAAGTGAATCCGATCCTCTCCCAGTTGTTGTGAAGATTAAAAGGGATACTAATATTCATGAGAATACTGAAATATCAAAGCCAACCCGTCGTATAATTTCAAACAGATCATTTGGAATGAAGAATGCTAGGGCAATTTGATAAAACTGTTGAAAAGTTATGACATTCAAAACCACTTATGCTGGCTGTGCAAACTGGATATAGACATAGACAACGCTTTTGACATTTTTGTGACGTGCTAAAAGATGCCAGTCAGTGCATGTTAAAATCGTTCACGGTCAATGGAAATGAAAGGTCAGAATGCTTTGATGAATAATGTGATAAGGAAAAAAAGGAACTATATCCGGAAGAAGAGAAGAGAGAGAGAGAGAGAGAGAGAGAGAGAGAGAGAGAGAGAGAGAGAGAGAGAGAGAGAGAGAGAGAGAGAATGCCATACGTAAAAGCAAGGAAGAGGTACACATACTTGGTAAAAGTGAAAAGACAAGCGTTCAGAAAGCAACAGGCAGATGTGTAAGCGAATGAAACGAGCGACTCATCGCAGTCTTGGAGAAATTTTAGGAAAATGTGATGCCGGCAAAGAAAGACAGAAATGATAGCAATGTTAGCATAGATGACTGGTTCAGGCATTTCAGGAGTGTGTATCGAAACAGCGGCGAGGAACACGATGAGCAGTTTGAAATCGAAGTCAATCTGTGCGAAGAATCGGACCATGTTTTGAATCAGTTTGCTTCAGAGGATGAAGCCAAGCTATTTCTAAACTTAAGAAAAATAAAGGTAACGGAACAGACGACATTTTCGCAGAAATATTAAAATCTAAAAAATCTGGAGGTAGAGTGTTCAGAAATATCTGACAGAACTGTTTAATACCGTTTTTGACAAAGGAGTTTATATCCTCGTGAGTGGACGAAAATCTATTATCATACCACTATTGAAGAAAAGTAACCCCGACAATGCTGATAATTATAGAGGAGTGTCTTTGCTAGGCATCATATCTAAGAGATGTACATGAATATTAAACACAAGACTGGACACGTGGTTAGAAAACAATAACTTTATTTAAGAAAACCAGGCAGGATTTCGAAGAAACCACTCCACTGTTGATCATACGCTGCTATCCAGAACTGTGTGAATACAAGAAGTACAAAACTACATATTGCTTTCGTTGAGTTAGAAAGGACTTTTCGACTGTCCGCGCCATCACAGCCTTTTGGGAGTGTATAAACATATTGTTTTAAACTTGAAAGGGACATTTTTGGCGTCTCTTAAAGCAATGTACAATTCATTACTGTCGTGTGTTCGATCAAAACCATGAATTTTTTTTTAGATGTTCGGTTGCCCAACAGAAGTATGACAAGGGTGTGTTGTGAGCCCCACATTATTTTCAATGTTCATAAACCAGTTGGCAACACACGTAGAAGAAAAAAGTAAACATGGTGTGCAGCTGTCACCAGGTATTATGGAGTTATTCATTTGATTGTTTGCAGATGATGCAGTACTGATGTCAACTACCCCAAATGGTCTACAGAATCAACCAAATATTTTACAAACATGTTGCCACAGTATGAAGTTATATGTAAAGATTGAAAAGACAAAAGTTATGGTATTCAGAAGAGGGAGATCCTTGGGTAGGCATGAAAAAAAGGTTCTTTGACAGTACAAGACTAGAGGTGATAAAAAAAAGTATTGTTATCAAGAGTTTACTAACAGACCTATGATTAGTACTAGAATAGGCATAATGTATCTCTTGGCAACAAAAGGACAGAAAGCAGTTATACATCTTGCAGGGTTTTCCAGATGTACAAAGAAATGAGTTCAAATACCTTAATTTTTTTTACGTAAAGATTCAGCCAATACTATTATACTCATCAGAAGCATGCGGGTTAAATAGAATGGATCATATGGAAAGGGTACATATAATGGCATGTAAGAGGCTCATGGGTGTTCTCAGTAGAACTCCTAATAAGATGGTATATGGAGATCTGGGTATTAATTCTTACGTTGCATGCTTAAGATTCTGGTTTAAGCATATGGACGTTGAAAGACTGCCACGTAAAGCTTACATGATGCTGCCTGAACTAGACAGAGCTGTCAAAAACTGTTGAGTTTGTAAAAGAAGTTTTAGGAAACTGGGTTCAGTATTGTTTGGTTGCAGCAAGAAGTTGTTGATTTAAAGCATTTTTTTTTTAGTTTGTTTCAGCTGAGAATTGCCGATTTCTTTATACAAGAGAGGAACGGAACTATTAGAGTTCGTGACAGATATAGCACTTTCAGATCATTCAAAACTTTTTGAAAACGAGAGGTACGTCTGTGATATGGATAGGCATTGCTTCCATGTAGCATTTTCTCAGTTAAAAATTAACGTGCTTCTGCTGAAAATAATAGGCATCGGTACAGTGTGTCTGTCGGAGATAAAAAAAAAATTGTTTATTTTGTGTGAGTCAAGAGGAACATCAGCATCATTTCTTGTTTGATTGATGCCTGTACGTAGATCTTCCAGTTAAATATCTAAATCAATCAATGAAATTGCCTGTCAATGTTCTGTTGAAAACAACCAATATGAATGACAGGCGTAATGTTTCAAGATATGTGTTCCATGCGGTTACCAAGAGAAATAAGTTTCTAGACGAAAATGTCTGGTTTAGTATTACAGCTTGATAACTCTGGTTCTTGTTCTTGTACTTTATGTTAGATAGATCTTTGGCATTTCCTCCTGTAGTGTTGTTTTGTTTGCTCAGATAGATACTTTGATTCTGAATTACTACTACACATTCAAGTGTAGAAGGGATTGTCAAGATTGTGAACTTTGGAATATACTTCTTTTTCACCTCCTCCCCGCACTCCCCATCATTCCTTACCCACCCCCAACTCCTTGACTCCCTTCCCCAGCCTCACCACCCCATTTCCATTTATTTCCGATTTATTACCATCCGAGTTCTCTCTCTCTCTCTCTCTCTCTCTCTCTCTCTCTCTCTCTCTCTCTCTCTCTCTCTCTCTCTGAGTGTGAAAAATATACGACATTGTTATGTTTACACAGAAATATTTGATTGGTTATTGATTCACGTTTTAAACTTTGATTTTAAAAAAGTTAACACTGTTTGTTAGAGGCCACAATTGTATTTTAAAAATGATTTTAATGTGCCTAATTCTTTACCCATTAAAGATTCAATCAATCAATCAATTGATAAATCTTCCTCCTCCTCCTCCTCCTCCTCCTTCTTCTTCTTCCTTAACGTTATTACATTTGGACATTTCCACCGGATGAAATGGGCGATCCTCCACAGAACCCCCGATAGAGCTCTGCAGCATCTGTTGTAGAGTAGTGACATCAGTCATATCTCCTCTCTCAACCCATGGAGGGCCCCTCAAGTCTCGGAGGATGGGCGCTGTGGTCTGGTCGGCTTATCCATTGAAGCAATGAGGAGGAGGAGGAGGTGTTACAAGGTGGAGACATCTGTGTAAGTGGTTTATGGGCGAACGAAGGTAGTATGCTTCGATATGTTCGCGATGTTGTTATGTTCAGAGTTCAACGCTCTCGTTGTCTTTGTCCTGATTGGTCTGTCTCTGTCTCTCTGTCTCTCTCTGTCTCTCTGTCTCTTTTCATGATACTGGGATGTTCTGATTTCAGTCCTGTCGCTGTCTCCCACTCTCTCTCCTACTGTGACCTGTACGTCTCTGTCTGTCTCTGTCTGTCTGTCTGTCTGTCTGTCTCTCTCTCTCTCTCTCTCTCTCTCTCTCTCTCTGTGTTGGTCTGTCTTTCTATCTCTATCTGTCTATCTGTCGGTCTGTCTATCTCTATCCTGTCTGTCTGTCTGTCTGTCTGTCTCCTCCCTCCCTCCCTCCCTCCCTGTCCCCCCCTCCCCTCTCTCTCTCTCTCTCTCTCTCTCTCTCTCTCTCTCTCTCTCTCTCTCTCTGTCCGTCTTTCTATCTTTATGTCGTTTCTTGCTGACCAGTAAAAGATAAGAAATGAATCTTGTGGGCAAGCCCTTGGCCATCCGTTTTGGCAGACTTGAATCACTTCGAGACAAAGTTCATCTTTCTGCAGTTCACGTCTTCTCTCATCCAGTCTCTTCTGTGAAACAGGTAGACTGATGACTTGGTGCACTGCTAAGCTGGTCTCTTCTTCTAGTGTTTTGTTGCTTTCATAAGCTGATTGAGACGGTGCTCTTGACAACGCATCAGCAATGACAAGATTTTTTCCCTCTGGTGTACTCAACTGTGTGGTTGTACTTCATCAATCTAATCTGAAAGTAGCGTGTTCTTGGAGGCATTTCATCCAGATTCTTTTTTCTGCAGAAGCGCAAGAACAGGTTTATGATAATTATCAATCATCAGGTCTTTCAGTCCGGTGATGTAGTCTGAAAATGGTTCACAGACCCATGTGACTGCCAAAGCCTCCTTTACGACTAGTGCCATTGATGTTAAAGATCTTGAAATGTAAAACACTGGTTTCTGTATGTAAAACACTGGTTTCTGTATGTAAAGCATTGGTTTCTGTATGTAAAATACTGGTTTCTGTTTGTCCATCTTGCTCCTGCATCAGAACAGCACTCAGACCAAAGGATGAGGCATCAGAAGATATTTTGTTTTGTTTCAGTTGGGGCTGTAATGAGCCAGAATTGGTGCTGAACGCAGTTGTTTTTTGATCTTTAGGAACGCCTCTTTTGACGATTGTCCCATGTCCATTCGACCTCTTTTCTCAGGAGATCCCTCAGGGCTTTGCTGCAGTCTGCACAGTGAGAACTCGCGAGTATGAAACGTGGCTCAGCCTTTCCAAACGACGACGCCTCAGTTCAGTGACGTTCCTTGGCCCAGGATGTTTTTCAGAATCGTGTTGACTTTTTCAGGGTCGATTTGTATTCCTTGACTGGACAGGAGGATATGTCCTAGGAATCTCACTTAGGACATGGAGAATTCACATTTTCCAGAATTCAGAGTCAGTCCAGCCTGAGTGAGCTTGGACAGTACTTGCTTGATTGTATGATCATGCTCGCTTTGGTTTTTGCCATAAACAAAAATATTGTCCATGACACACACAACTCCTGAAACATCAGACAACAGCTGTGACATGCGCTGGGAGAACTTGGGCCTGAGCTAATGCCAAAGGGAAGACGTGTATAGCAATACCGTCCAAATGGGTGTTATAAACTAGTAAGTCTTGAGACTCTTCACTAAAAGGATCTGATGAAATCATCGGCTACAGTCACGTTTTGAGAAAAAAAATCTTTTGC
Organism: Conus betulinus; assembly: GCA_016801955.1. Lineage (NCBI taxonomy): Eukaryota > Metazoa > Mollusca > Gastropoda > Neogastropoda > Conidae > Conus > Conus betulinus. Next base: position 268,230 of record JADBJO010001739.1, read on the forward strand.
TGCAGCTAGGTTGGCCAGTAGCTGATCAGTTGCTGGGAGTGGAAATTCTTCCTTCTTCACAGTTTCATTCAGTCGACTATATTCGACGCACAGCCGAATCTTTCCACTGGGCTTCGGAACAACTACAATTGGTGCGCAGTCCGTTGGCTTGTAACCAGTCTGGCACAAAGGCAAAGCAATTCTGCGTGGCGTAGGGATCAGCAAGTGGCTGAATCCCTTTTTCAAGTGTATTTTGTATGAATACTGCGTTTTGCCAAGACCAGTAACCAGTCGTGGAAAATTTTCGTAATATTGTTGAGATTCTATATCGTTGATCTTGGCAAGTAACTGCAGTTCTGAGATTGCTGGGCGACCTGACAACGATTATTCTAATCCATGGATAACATAGATATCTTGCATAGATGTCTTTTTCTCCATACTGTAGAGCAGAAGCAAATTTGCGCACTTGAATTCCCATGCGACCTGGCCCACAGAGCTTTGTCTTGGCTTGTTGGGGTTTGACATTTGGAGGAACATTGTTCTCCGGAATGACAGTTCATCAACTCCCGTGTCGAGCCTGAACAGCATTCTTGTCCCACTGATCCCTGGACCTCTTCTGTCCATGGATGGCTTGTGACTTCACCAGCTATCATTCCAAGGTTTTCCTCTTCATCATCTTCATCTTCTAAGCCCATTGTGTGAACTTTTGTTTTACTTCTACAAGAAATAACTTAATGACCTTTCCATTTGCAGTTCCGGCATTTAGCAGATTTTGCCAAGGTCTACCACTTCAGGCACATCACAAGTAGCCCCCAACACATCATGAAGCAAATGAAGAGGCTGAACGAGGTGTGCAGACAGGGAAAGGTCTTTTGAAAAAGGTCTCAGGATCCCTGCAAAGCAATGTTAATGTATCTCCAACTCCACTACAGAACGGGAAAAGCCCGGCAGAACTTTGGATGAGGAGAAAAGTCAGAAATGTTGTCTCTACAATTTCACAAAAATGGAAATTACCTGCTTTTGACGGTACAAAACAAAAGAAAATCAGGCGGAGACAGCAAATCAAAAAGAATGTTGACAGAAGACACCGCACTAGTGAAGCACCAAGACTACAGCCAGGACATCCAGTGTGGAAACGACCCCTGGGATCTGCTGGAATGGTCACCAAGTACCTTGGCGACAGATCTTATGAGTTGGACACGCCGACTGGACAACAGCGCCGCAACAGGAGACACCTTGTGCATCGTTCACCGTTGGACACGGCAACTGCTATGCCAAACAAGCAAACGCTGGTCCAAAACTCAATGGAATTATCACCTGCGATTTTAGAGCAAGCAGGAACGTCTGAAACTGAGCAAGTGGACTCACCTGTTGTGATTTCACCAGACCTTGTTCCTGTTCACCGGTGATCACGACGCACCAGTCGAAAACCATCTAAACTCGCCAACCCTTAAGGAACGGCGTAGAACTGCCCGCTTGGGAATGTTCTTCAAAATCCACCATGGACTAGCAAGTGTAAAAAAAAAAAACCCAACATGAAACCCCAAACCAGAGTACGACAAGCTCACAACCTACACTGCCCGCTTGGGAATGTTCTTCAAAATCCACCATGAACTAGCAAGTGTAAACCCCCCCAACATGAAACCCCAAACCAGAGCACGACCAGCTCACAACCTGGCCTACCACAACACCTTCTGCAGAACTGATTACAGGAAATACTCCTTCATCTCACGAACTATCAGAGACTGGAATTCTCTTGAGCCCCACCCGGTAGAAGATCGGCGTTGAATCTTTCAAAGATTTGTTTGGATCTCCGCCTGCACTCGCCTCACTTTGCTACCAGCATCAGGCAGCAAGTTCCTTTCATCAAATTACTGGTGTCGTGTTCGGGAGAAGCAATTCGTTATCTTCCCCTGACATTTTCTCCCGGGAACATGACAATTTAAAAAGGACCCCATTTTTCCCATGGGTAAACAATTATTATCCTTCCAAAAGGACCCCGGTTCGCCTTGTATTAAAGATCTATGAATTGTTTTCCTATGGGGAAGATGGAGCCCTTTTGGAAGAATACCTGTTTTCCTAAAAGAAAAATAAAATATGCTATTAAGTAGCTATAGCGTTGCCAAAATGTGGATGATTATTTCCATTGTCCATGAACACAAGTGAAAATGCCCGTTTTAATGGATCGTACAGGCTTGATTGGGAACCAGTCTAATATTCATTTTTTTTTTAACTGTTTGTCAAACTCTTTATATCTCCCATTTAAGCTGACAAATCAATGCGAAGCTTGTGAGAGACGAAAAAGAAAAATAACACGATAATAGATCTTTGAATAGAACGAACCAGGGCCCTTTTGGAGGGCTAATAATTGTTTTCCTATGGGGAAAACGGGACCATTTTGGAAGGATAACTGTTTTCCCCCATAGAAAAAATAAAAACAAATACTTATTATGCAGTTACGTAGCTAGAGTTCTCCAACACGTAAAAACAGAGATGCACAGAGACAGATGAAAAAACAAAAGAAAACAACTGGGGCAGGCGAACGCAGGATGGGAAGGGACAAAAACCGTTGTCATTCGACATGTGTCGATTGTGTCGACGAAGAGAGCAAGGAGGAAGGAACTTCTGAAAAAAAAAAAAGAAAAAAAAAAGAAAGAAAAGAAAATTGACGAAGATGC
>JADBJO010001739.1:275886-305886 GCA_016801955.1 Conus betulinus
TTCAAATTAAAATTTGTAATCAAGGAAACACAGACGGAACGGAAGTAAACAAATATCAAACCTTTCACTAAGCATTTAAGGACCCTCAAACGTGTATTGTGAAAAGAACGATTTGTTAAAGCTTTCAGTCAGCGTGACTGTGGTTTGCAAGAGTCTCAATCTTATTTATTTATCGATATGGTTATCTATTTGTTTATCTGTTTAATCTTCACCAAGGGTGGTGCAGGACTGCTCTAAAGGCAGGTGAGGACAGTGCTTCTCTGGGCCCTCCCCAGCACCTTCGGGTGTTTCTTTTTCTTCTTTGCCTTAACTAGGCTGACCCTGGAGAAAGGTCCAGTGACGGTGAGGAAAGACCCACTGACCACAGGGAAAGTCCTGTTGACAGTGGGAAAGACTACTATACAACTTTGGATTCTCTCTTGAGGGCACATAAGACCGTATGGCGAAAGCTTGGCTGTGTCTGGAGTGGCACTGTCTTCATCTGTCCGTGGGCAGGGGTGGCTGGGTCTGTGGGGGTGTGCTCGGCAGCTGGAGGGTGGTGTTTTTCACCGGTGGGCTCTGCAGTCATGAAATACGGGCTGGTACCCATGGGGTTGCTACTTCAAGGCTGTTACGAGTTGCATCCTGTAGTCTGATTTACCTCTGTTCAGGAGCAGTTATGTCCCTTGATATCTGAACGGAGTGACCTGCGCGTGTCTGTACCCATTGTCAACATAGCGCAGGCCTCCAAGAGTGGTACATGACTGCTCTAAAGGCAGGTGAAGACAGTGCTTCTCTGGGTCCTCCCCAGCACCTTCGGGTGTTTCTTTTCCTCCATCGATATGGTTATCTATTTGTTTATCTGTTTAATCTTCACGAATTTGGAGCAGCACCAGAGAACAACACACTGTTAAAAAACGTACGTTTTTTTCTGTTTAAATGCAATTAAAAATAAGACACAGTAAAAGAAGGAAACAAAGAAAGAAAGAAAAAAAAAACGAAGGAAAGAAAGAAAGAAGAAAGACGCGGAGCGAAAGAAAGAAAGAAAAATAAAGACAGAAAGAGAAGAAAAGCAGAAATTGCAACGAGTTGATATGATAGCCACCTGCACACTTCCATTCAAGCGGAAAGGGACTGAGCGTTGGATGTGAACAAAACTATTTGTCACGCCTTATCGACATCTCTGCTTTGTATGAACATGTACTGTGATTCTAGTTTCATTTTGAGCTCCGTGTGTTTGGAGTAGCCTAAACGCACAACACACACACACACGCACGCACGCACGCACGCACACACACACGCGCGCGCGCGCGCACACACACACACACATACGCACGCGCACACACACACACACACACACACACACACACCGATCTAAAAAGGAATTGACATTTTCTGTCCCTTTGAATGCAAAAGTTAATCATTAAGAAAAAAAAAGTTTATACAGAAAGAAAGAAGAAAAAGGAGAAAGAAAAGAGAAGGCGAAAAAAAAAAAAAAAAGAAGAAGAAGAAGAAGAAGAAGAAAGAAACCAGTCGATTCCCTGAGTTAATATCTGCCAACTAACTTACGTTTAGCTCAGTGTGACCACGTACAAGACTTTTTGAAACGCAGTTATTTCCCGATAAAACTTCAAAGACCACACCTTGGAGCTGAGAGTGCATTTTTGTCTTTCTACAATTCACAGAAATAATGTAGACTAGATTCCATCCAACAATAAGAAAGAAAGGAAAAACAAAAACAAAAAAACAAAAAAACTTGCGTTTCTTTGTTTTAACATTGTCCACACGAAAATAGACTTGCGTCTCTGTTTCTTAATAAAAAAAAAAAAAAAAGAAAAGATTGAAAAAAAAAGAAGAAAAGAGAGAAAGAGAGAGAGAGAAAGAAAGGAAAGATAAAAGAAGATGAAAATATGTAATCGAAATGAGATCCGTAAGTTTGATGTGTCAGTCATGGGTTGGGCCACATATCTAGGGACAGGAAACTGAGACAGCGTGCTGAGAGGGGGTGGACACTCAGCTTTGGACTTCAGCGTAAGCCGCAGTCAAGGGCACTCAAATAACTTGTAAAGGGAGGTAAGCGGCCCCCAACGAATTTGTTAATTGGAAAGCCAAAGGCTCAGCTACTGAGGCAAAAAATCCCTAACACAATCTCACGTATATCCACACACACACGCGCCCCCACCCCCCCCCCCCCCCCCCCCCACCCCCACCCCCACACGCACGCATGCGCTCGCGCGCACACACATATCCCCAACACATATACACAATCCCCTAACACACACACAAACACATCCTCCCCCACCCACCCACACAACCCCCCCCCCCCCCCCAACCCTCCCCCCTCACACACACACACACCCTGGTACTTGAGTATCAACGACAAGCCAGTGCATTTGAAACAGGTCTTTCTTATTAACCAACGTAAGAGCGACGTTCAGACTGCGGGCTTTTATAAACCCGTGTTGCACGTGCCCCTTGTCTAACCTTGCAGTAAGAGCAACTCAGTGCCTAGGCTCCCGGATGTAGACTCACCGGGTTCGGGAAACTACAAGGAGAAGAAGAACCGCGACACCAAAAAATGAAGAAGTTTATCGTCTGTGGTCGTCGCAGACGTTTCTTATTGTGGCGACATTAGTGTTTGGTGGTAATCTTCAACTTTAGAATACTAAACTCAGGGGGGCTGTTTAGACGAAAAACAAAAGGTGTCTTAGGCTCACCTCGATGCGCTAAGTTGAATGGAACCCTCAGCTAAGCTGTACGACCACTACTTTCCCATGAAACTGCGACAAATACACAGTAAGCTCAGCCGATCACAGCGAGAGCAACCACCTGCAAGCCATTTTGACTGCTGATCACGTGTTGTAATTTTTTGTTTTTAATTTTGGATCATGCTCAAAATGGCGTGCAGGTGGGGAAGGAGTACTCAGCTTACTGTGTATTTGTCGCAGTTTCATGGGAAAGTAGTGGTCGTACAGCTTAGCTGAGGGTTCCATTCAACTTAGCGCATCGAGGTGAGCCTAAGACACCTTTTGTTTTTCGTCTAAACAGCCCCTGAGTTTAGTATTCTAAAGTTGAAGATTACCTTGGTGGTATTATCTACATTCACCCACGCGTGCTTTTCTGCTATAATTTCGGAGAAGTTACTTTCTGAAACTTGCGTGTGTTCTGTTCACGCCGGTGTTGACAGTGACTGACAGCTGCCAGTAGCAGTCGTGGACCGGTATCTGCCTTGCGTGATCGAGATCGTGAAGATGTTTGGACTGGTGAGAGAGTGGAAACAGTGGGTAGGTTATTTTGTGTGTGTGTGTGTGTGTGTGTGTGTGTGTGTGTGTTATTGTTGTTGCCGTTATTACTTAGATTTAGCGTCTGTTAAAATACATAAAACAGACTGTGTGTGTGTATGTGTGTGTGTGTCATTTCTTGAATTTAGTATCTAACTATTAAGATAGTTAAAACAGTCTCTCTCTCTCTCTCTCTCTCTCTCTCTCTCTCTCTCTCTCTCTCTGGTGTGTGTGTGTGAGCGCGCGCGCGCGCGCGTGTATGTGTGTGTGTGTTTCTTGTGTTATTGCTACTTCTTCATTTTACCGTTTGTTCACATAAACTAATGTAGGATAGATATGCACACAGGTGCTTGCGCGTTTGTGTGTGAATGTGTGTGTGTGTGTGTGTGTGTGTGTGTGTGTGTGTGTGTGTGTGTGTGTGTGTGTAAGGGGTTGTGACTGCCGTCGTTTCTTAAATTTAACATTAGTCGACATTAGTGATATCAGAGGCGCGCGTGCCGCATGTTTGCTGTGTAGTACTACTCTGTTTCGTGTCCTGTCCTGTGTGTTTGTTGTATGTATGGTGTACGCGTGTGTGCGTGCGCGCGCGTGTGTGTGTGGTATGCACACCTTTTGTGCTCGTAGACTGCGATTGCTTGGAATGTACTTGGGCGATTTCAGCCGAATCGATTCCTTCCTTGGTTTAAGGAAAACGATTCATCAATTTAATGAAAAATAGTCAAAATTTATAGATAAGGAATAGTTTGATAAAAAAAAAGAGAAGAATTGATAGATCAGTCTGTCAAGTCGTGCCGTTTGATAATCTGTCACTGGATACTCGGTCAGTCACCCAGTAGTGTAATGTAAAATCAGTCGCCCAGTAGTGTAATGTAAAATCAATCACCCAGTAGTGTATTGTAAAATCAATCACCCAGTAGTGTAATGTAAAATCAGTCACCCAGTAGTGTATTGTAAAATCAATCACCCAGTAGTGTAATGTAAAATCAATCACCCAGTAGTGTAATGTAAAATCAATCACCCAGTAGTGTCATGTAAAATCCGTCCGTACGACTTCAGTTCATATTGTCCTTGCCAGCGAAAAAGTAAAACGATAGCGCTTCAAGTTATGAAAGCCACTTACAATGAACAAAAAGGCTCGCAAACTGTTAGATCTCCTTTTGGTAAGATTTCCGCCCCTTCCCCTCTGTCTGACTTGGCTTTTATTTTCTCCAGAAGTAGGGAAAATTACATCTTTCCTTATTGATTATGTCCACAGTCACCTTTGCTTTCTCAGTGTGTCCTCATCCATCTTTACATTTTCATAATGTCGTCAGTCATCTTTCGTTTCTTAGGACGACTACTTCCGTCTGTCCTTTCGCACGATGATCCACATCCATCAACGCTTGTTATGATGTCCACACCGATTCTCTGTGTACTACTTTCTCTGTAAGAGGCACATTCGAATGTTTTTTTTTTTCTTTCCTGTTTCATGATGTCTTAATCTGCCTTTTCCATACCCATGATGGCGACACCCTTCTTTCCTTTTGTCATGGTTACGTAGTCCATTTTTCCTTGTTTTTGGTTTACTGATCGATCTTTCGCTTCTCCTCCATGACCTCATCTGTCTCTTTCTTTCCCATGATCTCCTTATCCTTCTCGTTTTGTTTGAAGTCTTGATGTTGCAGTTTGTTATTGCCTTCCCCATGATGTTGTCATTTATCTTCCTTGCAGTTGGCGATGTCAGGGCTGCCCACTGTATTCTTGTTCGGGTAGTTGCACTGACCAGTTCAAGCATACACATACTTTTTTTTTAGTTGAGATAGTTGAGAAAGGGCTGTTGTGGCCATATTAGGGCTGTTGTGTGTTTAATGGTTACTTTTACTTTCACTTGTATGAATGAGAATGCATTCATTGGTCCAAAATTTCTAGAACCTGATTGGTTGATACAGTGTAAAGACCGTATCATGATTGGTCCAGATTAAGTCATTCTGATTGGTTAATAAAGAAGGAAGCTTTAGTTTGTGGAGAAGACAAAGTGATGACCGGCCTCAACTCATAAAAGAACGGAGTATATGTTGTGTTTTACGCGTAGTGCGTGTCGCTCACAGTAATACACGGATCACTAAAAACAACAGCATTACAAGGGCTGTCTACTGATCACAGTGTTTTGGATTGGTACATTCAGGCGTGATGTTCACGTGCACCATAATTTACATGGCAGGTAAGAATAACCATTTCAGATTGCACGTGTGAGGGCGGAGGAGCTAGAGTACGGGGAAACTAGAACGGCACATTAAAATGGGCAGTGGAAGTGACAGTTTTTCTTACGTCGGTCGGAACTTCAAACTACGAACACGGTGCGTCACTCCAATGTCAAGCAGACACCATGTTATTTTCGGTGTAGGATGTCTGTTCATAACTGGCACCATGTTATTTTCGGTTTAGGATATCTGTTCATAACCGGCACCATGTTATTTCGGTGTAGAGAACATTTCGTTCATATCTTGTACCATGTTATCTTCGGGGTAGGATTTTCGTTCATATCTTGTACCATGTTATTTTCGGGGTAGGATATTCGTTCATGTCTTGTAGCATGTTATCTTTGGGTGTAGGTTGTTCGTTCATCTCTTGTACCATGTCATTTTCGGCGTAGGACATTCGTTCATATCTCCTACTACGTTATTTTCGGTGTAGGATATTTATTTTCGGTGTAGGATGTACCATTAATATCTGACACCATGGCGTTTTGTGTTGTGGGATATCCGTTCATATTTGGCACCATTTCACTTTCATTCGTAAGATGTAGCTGTTCGTGCATATCCAGCACCATGTCGTTTTCTGCGTGACGTGTAGGCTGTCCCGTGCACACATAGCACCGTGTTTCTTGCGCCGTCAAGTGTGTACTGGCACCATGGTATTTTTGCCTTCAGATGAAGGATATCCGTGCAGTCCTTGCAACATGTTACTTAAACCCGTGATGTGTAGGGTGTCTGAGCGCACGTGGCACCATGTTTCTTTTTTCTCCCAAAGGTGTAGGTCGGATACCCGTGCACGCCTGGCATTGTTACTTTTTGCGTAAAAATTTTGAATACCCTATGCACGCCATGATACTTTCGCCGTGGTAAGGTATGATGCACGATGCACCCTGACACTGTGTTACTTTCGCCGTAAGGTGTAGGATACTCACGTCTAACACTATTACTTTCGCCCAAAGGTGTGTGGAATGCACAGTGCCCGCCTGACGTTGTGTTACTTTCGCCGTAAGGTGTAGGATACCACGTCTGACTCTGTTACTTTCGCCGTAATACCCGGTGCACCCTGGTATTATGTTACTTTCGCCGTAAAGTGTAGGATACTCACGTCTGACTCTGTTATTTTTGCCGTTAATACCCGATGCACGCCTGGTATTATGTTACTTTCGCCGTAAGGTGTAGGATACTCACGTCTGACTCTCTGTTACTTTCGCGTTAAGTGTAGGATGCACGGTGCACGCCTGACAGTGTTACTTTCGCCGTAAGGTGTAGGATAGTCAGGTCTGGCACTGTTACTTTCGCCTTGCCGTAAAGTTTAGGATACCCAGTACACGCCTGACATTGTGTTACTCACTCTGTAATGTGTAAGATAGTGTTTGCATACGTAGCACGGCAACATGTCCTCCTGTAGCAGGCGACCAAAATGCGAGTGTTTGTTTTCTCCGTCAGCCTAGAACCTTGGAACACCTTGGGGAAATGAAGCCCAGATCAGCTGTCGGTAACGTTGGGTTCAGTCACTGTCATTTTGGTGTAATCCAGCCGACCAGCAAGAGTCATTTTTTAGGGAAAGTCTGTCAGCACGCACCACGAAAAGCACACACAAAGTTCACACGCAGCGCACGCACGCACGCACGCACGCACGCATGTGCACACATACATATACACACACACGCGCGCGCGCGCGCGTGTACGCGCACGCACGCACGCAAACGTACATTCAGACACAAAGACAGCACACACGCACGCACGCACGCACGCACGCACGCATACGCACGCGCGCACACACACACACACACACACACACACACACACACACACACACACACGGGGGTGGGGGGAGGGGGGGGGGGTAGCATACGTACATACAGTCATGTAAACCAATGCATGTTATACAAGCTGGACGATTGGCATCTTAAGACATATAGAACGGAGCCATGCTGAGTGTATCAGCCATCGGTTCCTGCCATTAATAAACATGGATTTCAACATTGGCCAGACGATTTTGCTCTCTCCCTTTGTTTTTGGGTTTGTGTGGTTTGAATTATTGTTTGGGGGTTTTTTTTTTTCCAGTCTGCTTTCCAAATTCTTGGCGTTTGTGTGTATTTTTCTTTTTATCGGTTGATGAAAATCAATTGAATTATTGCTCATTGAGATCATCAGGATGATAAGTCGTGAAAGTCACTGTACACAGGAATAAAAAAATATTTTTATATGAAAACTCTACTGAGGCCACTAGGGGGATGGAAAGCGGGGCGGGGCTGCTTCTCTATATCTGATTGATTGCCGATCTTCGACCGATCTCGTGAGGACTTCCGTTGTGTCTTATTTGCCATTCCCTCGAAGCTGAATTTTGCTTTTTGTCTCTCTTTGGTTCGCACCTTCCCCACCCAACAGCCTCCCCAGTTCCCCCTTCGCACTAAAATATGAAAAGGTAAAGCCATATGGTTGTTCTTTTTCTCATTGGATCATACTAGATTTCTAATATGGGATGGGATGTTTGGGATGTTGAAGGACGCAGGAAGTGTCCGTATTAATCACACTTGACAGCGATCATGGATTGTAGAGGCTTCTGTGAAACAGTCATCTTGTGATCTCCTTGTTCCATTACATATAGCGACTTTGGGAGAGTTACAACGGCCGTAACCCTTTTTCTTCCTGTCTCCAGTTTTAGAACTGTCTCCCCCCCCCCCCCCCCCCCCCCCGCATTTCTTTCTTTCTTTCTTTTTTTTTTCTTTCCAAGTTTTTTTTTTTTTTTCTTTCTTTTGCATGTAAGCAAGACATGTAAAAAAAAAAAAAAGATTTTCTCAGCAGGTGAAAATCTGTGGTGTATTGGGTGACGAAACTCTTGTTTCAACAACTCTCTTCCCTTGCATCAGTCGAGTGCAGAAGAATCGGTTCCTTCCGTTCCTATCGTAATAAGCTGTCTCTACTTGTATGCGCTCCTGTAACGGAAGATGTTTTTAAGTCCTGAGGATCTAGCCTGGGTAAAATTCAGAACAGTGCTGCACGACGGCGTGTTTTCGGATCCTCTTCCCACACTTCTGTTGCACCTGTCTCTGTTGTTCTCCTTCGCCGGTCGTTGAACAGAGTTTTGTTTTTCCCCTATCTTTCCTGTCTGTTAAGTCGCTTGAAGGTCAGGCTCCAGCGTATTACACTGAACCCTTCAACCCGTCCACAACCTCTTCATCTTCGTTCTGCTGCTGACGTCCATATCTACAGACTCTTTTCTTTTAGGTCAAAACCATACGGCCAACGTTGTTCTTTTCTGACATCAGCATGTACAGACTTCCTTCTTTTAGGCCTGTATCCCAGGGCCAACGTTTTCCTTTCGTACAAGGGTCCCTCCATCTGTAACCACCTCCCTTTCTCTGTTCGCCAAGCAGACCTGACCACACGTTTCACAGTTTTCCTGAAATTGTTTCTCCTAAGAAACGTTCTGACCCTTATCCACCTCCCTGTCATTTAGTTTACGACTTCTCCGACTGTTGGCCATGGGGTGCGTGTGTGCGTTTGAAATGTATGTACTCAGCGCTATTGTTGACAAAATTTTGTTAGATCGTCTTGTCATGACTGTCGTGATGTAGTGGGCATTTAGCGGCGGCAAGGGCAAGGGCAGCAGCAGCAGCAGCAGCAAGTAGTAGTAGTAGTAGTAGTAGTAGTAGTAGTAGTAGTAGTAGTAGTAGTAGTAGTAGTAGCAGCAGTAAGAGTCGTGACGAAGCACCACAGCAGTAGCAGTACTAGAAATAGCAGGACTGGTTATAAACGAAAAATAATACTGATGACTGCGGTAGGTAGATGATCCTAGTAATTACTGCCACTGTTGTAATTTTCAGGGTTTTTTTTTTTTTCAAATGTCACTCGGTGCTGTGACTCACGGTGAAATCCGCTTTTTTTTAAAACTGATCCTTTTTAGGTATATACTGCCTTTTCACCAGTTTCCCTGCTATCCGAAGGCAATGTTTTGTTTAGTGTTACTACTTCGAAAGTTTCAGAACGGTTGCGAGAAAGGGTCATTTCAAACGAGGCCAAGAGTATTAAATAGTGACTACATTGTTGACAAGTTTCTTGGTTATTAATATGAAATAAATATTTAAACGAAGGTCGGGGGGGGGGGGGGGGGTGAGGGGGTATTGACCTATATTCTTGCAAGCTTAAAGGTGTTTTCATGTTAAATGAAATTTTAGATGAGTTCAGGGGAATTAAATAGTAAATCGTGTTCCGACACTGAAAATGAGGTGTGGAGAGATCCGACATCTGCCCGCGCGCTTAGCTGTAAAATGGAACTTTAGGTCAGGAGAACTTGGTATGTTTTAATGCTCTGAATTTGACTGTAGTCACTAAGTAAACAAAAAAAAAAAAAAAAAAAAACCTCAGAAGAGCGGTCAGGAGGTTAGAAACAACCGCCCAAGCAGTGTGACCTGCGCTGCAGGTACAGAACGCCTTTCCCACTGCCGCTTACGGTAATTACCATCATTTAGCTGGCACACGGTACGCGGATGAACAAAGACGACCACGACCACACTGAGCACTTTCCTCAGATTAGCATTAGTTCAAGGACTTATAAGACAAAACGTGTAACTATGTAATATTCGGTGTCAGGTTAAGCTGAAAAAGAGAGAAAAAATCATGTTTTTTTTTCCGCTTCCTTGTTTGTAGGGCATGGCATCGAAGGCACAACGGCTGCTGTAACTTTCAGACTCTTAGGTATCTTCAAATGGTTTTCCTAATAGTGAGCGTTTTCATCGGATACGTGGCTTGTGAGCACATCTGTCTGTCTGTCTGTCTGTCTGTCTGTCTCTACTTCACACACACACACACACACACACCACACACACACACCACACACACACACACACCACACACACACACACACACACACTCACTTTGCACACCACACACAACGCACTCGCACGCGCGCACGCACACACACGCACACCACACACACACACACAAACACACACACCACACTCACACACGCGCGTACATTAACACACACACACACACACAACCACAAACACACACACACCACACACACACGCCACACTCACACACACACACACACACACACACACACACACATCACGCGCCGCGCGCGCCACACACACACATACAGAGAAAGAAGAGAGAGAGGAGGAGAGAGAGAGGCTGTCTGACCAAGACGGACGGACGGACGGACATGACTGACTGACTGACTGAGATGAATGAATGAATGAATGACTCGGTCAGACCGCGACAGACGGAGAGAGAGAAGGGGAGCCAGACAGACAGGACAGATGGGACGACGGAAGGACAGAGAGAGACAGAGAGGATGAGAGGAGAGAAGGACGAGAGAGGAGAGAGGAGAGATTGAGGAGACGGGCAAAAACGAGATAGACAGACAGAAACAAACAAAGAGACCAGACCGTCGGACGGACAGGACAGAAAGATTGACGGACGGAAGGATTGGAGAGAGATTGAGAGAGAGGCGAGCGAGAGAGAGAGAGAGGAGGACTATGGAGCTTGACAGAGAGAGAGAGATAGAGACGTGTTGTGTGTTGTGGTAATGTATGCGTGGGGTGTGTGTGTGATGGTGGGTGGTGAGAGAGAGAGAGGAGAGATGAATGGTAGAGAGTCCCCCCCCCCCCCCTAGTTCATTCAGCCCGTCATGGCTTTTTCCTCACTTATTCTCACGATCCGTCCTTCAAACCCGAAACCTTCATGCCCTTTGAGGACAATAGTTTCAACAATCACACCACCCCTTGGTGAACACGTTCCGCCCGAACCTCAGCACCGGGATCACCCCAAGCAGTGCCATCAAACGGTGGTCGGGTCCAGGCACCTTCCCTCCTGGGTTATTGCTCCCCTCTTTCGACTTTAGATGGGGTCAACATCAAGAGAGGATTACCAGCACCTTGGTTTCTGGTCCAAAAGTGCATCCTCGCGCCATCAGAGAATGCCCGAGGTCCACATCTGCCGAAAGAAAAAAAAAAAAAAAAAAAAAAAAAAAAAAAAAAGCAACAAGAAAAAAAAATAAAAAAATCAAACTAAATCCCTCCACAAGCTAACCTGGCCAGTAGTTAGCGTATTCAGGATGGTATTAATGACAGCTAAAGACTTGGTGGTTACCCCTTACCTTGGACTAAAAAGTTAAATGTTATAGTCGAATAAAGGCAGTGGGGATGGGGGAGAGGGAGGACGGAGACCGAGAGACTACTCCACCATGACGGGGCCAATGGCCGCAGTCAGATGTTATTACATACCCTCATTACTCGTTGAATGCCCGGTTGCGTGGAACTACAATAAAATAAAAAGAAAGGTTAATTTGAATCATTTTGAAAATGAAGGGAGGGGGGGGGAAAAACTCCACCGCTAGCGGGCCATGGCGCAGAAGACGCCGCGCAAGTTCAAACGCACGCAAGAAAGTCAGAAACGCGTCAGATGAAGCAGAGTATTTTCATATTATTTAGATGGTATTTATTTATAATTTTAAATACGCCTCAATAAACTACTCATCCTAATGACTCGTGGTGAATGCCATTCTGTTACGTTGGACTACCTTGGGGGGAAAAAAAAAAAAAAATAAAACAAAAAAAAGAAAAAAAAAAAAAAAAAAAGGAAAAAAAAAAAAAAAAAAATGGGGTTTTTGATTTCTGATTTGTCATATTAATTCAGGGTGGTTAAAAAAAAAAGCTAACGGGGGCTAATGGTTTGTGCACAACGTCAGTGGCTATTAAAAACGCTCCGGATTGATGACTCGTGGGGCAACTGCCTCGTTTGTGGAACCCAAAAAAAAAAAAAACAAAAGGTGGTTTATAACATCGACTGATATTTAAGGGCGCTCTTCTTTTCTTAAAAAAGCACAAGCTTCAGGGCCAAATCGCGCCAGTCAGATGGTATTAAATACACCTAATGACCTCGTGATATGCGCCCTGCACGACGTGGACCTAACAATGGATGAGGTGAATCATTTAATCGGGGGCTAAAAAACGGTAATGGGGCCAAAAATGGCCCGCACGCGCAGTTCACGATTGGGAGGAAATACGGCATAATTAAGATGAATCGTGAAATGCCCCAGTTACGTTCGGTTTACTAGAAAGGTTTATTGTGATTATCAAATTAGGGGGGCGGGGGGGGGGGGGGGGAGGGGGGGGGGGGGGGCGGGAGGGGACTGAGGGGGGGGGAGGGACTCCATTCATGACAAAGCCAATGGCACAGTCAGATGGTATTATTAATTAAGCTCCAATATGACTCGTGTGAATACCCTGTTACATTTACTAAAAAAAAAAAGGTTAAGTATCTAATTTACAGGGGGGGGGGGGGGGGGGGGGGGGGGGGGGGGGGGGGGGGGGGCGGGGGGGGGGGGGGGGGGGGGCGGGGGGGGGGGGGGGGGGGGGGGCGGGGGCGGGTGGGGGGGGGGGGGGGTGCTGGGGGGGCGGGGGGGCCAGGGGGGGGGGGCGGGGCGGCGGTGGGGGGGGGTGGGGGGGGGGGGGGGGGGGGGGCGGGGGGCGTGGGGGGGGGGTGCCGGGGCGGGGGGGGGGGTGGGGGGGTTGCTTTGGGGGGGGGGGGGGGGGCGGGGGGGGGGGGGGGTTGGGTGGAACGGATGGGGGGTGGGGGGGGTGGTGGGGGTGACGCGGGGGGGGGGGGGGGGGGGTGGGGAGGGGGGGGGGGGGGGGGGGGGGGGGGCGAGCGGGGGGGGGGGGGGGGGGGGGGGGGGGGGGGGGGGGGGGGGGGGGGGGGGGGGGGGGGGGGTGGGCGGTCGGGGGACGGGGGGGGAGGGGGGGGGGGGGGGGGCGGGGGGGGGGGGGGGGGGGGGGGGGGGGGGGGGGGGGTGGGGGCGGGGGGGGGGGGGGGGGGAGGGGGGGGGGGACGTCCACTGCTGACACAGTCAATGGCCCAACGTAAGTTAGGAGAAGACTAATTAGATTCGCCTAATGGACTCGTGAAAAGCATGCTAAGGTGGACAGACCATATGTAACAACAACAACAACAACAACAACAACAAAAAGCATGTAACTGCTGGGAGCACGCGTTGTGGGTCAGATGACCCTCGCCAGCTCAGGTTCGGGGTCAACGGACTTACTAAAACCTTGGAGCAGCTCGGCACCCTGTTGTTGGTCCGGAAGAGAGGGAGAGGAGGAGCAACAGAACCGCCCGGGATAGAATAGCAACAGAACCCGGACGAGCTGAGGGCGGGGGGTGTCGGCGGAACAACCGGCCGTTTGGGGGGCGGGGGGGGTGTGGTGGGGAATAAAAGGGAAATTGTAGGGGGCGGGGGGGTGGTTTTGCCCCCCCCCCCGGGGTGCTGGGGATATTGGGTGGAGGGGGGGGTCGGGGGTTCGTCGTCCAGGGGGGTTGTTTTGTTGGAATCTGTCTGTCCCTCAGGGGAGGGGTAGATGTAGGGTGTTGCACGGTGGATATTCGGAGTAGTGGAGGCGGAGCGGAGATTACCTGGGTGAGAAGAAAAGGGTCTTTCTTGTAAAAGGTGGTTCTGAGGGGGGGAGTAGAATCTGTGAAGTGAAATGTCATTAAGGTCTGGCGATGGTTCTGACAAGACAGTAGTATGTGAGTGACAGTGACGTGACGTTATTTACACAGCTAGGTCGGGCAAAACGGCGCGGCGCGTATCGCACACACACCACACACACCACACAGGACACACACACACACCACAACAACACCGCACGGCACGACACACCACAACACACACACACCACACACAATATGTACTTATGCTTACATTTAAAATCCAGATTTTTAACATACACACCCCACAGACACACACACACACACACAACACACACACACACACATATATATAGATATATAATATAATATATATAGTAATATATATTTTATATGCACACAAACACAACTACCGCGCGCGCACACACGCAACACAGCGCGCGCTTTAACACAAGCATGCTTGCACACACCGCAACGCCGTCACCACGCGTACATAAACACCACATATACGTAGGCATGTTTTACTCTCTCATCTCTCCTCTCTCTCGTCTCATCTCCCCCCTCCCCCCGCCGTCCCCTCACCCACACACACACACACACACAACACATGACCACACACATACACATAAGCTTGCATGCTTGGGGCGCACGTACAAAGTACATATATACAACACATACTCCACACACATATGTATTTGCAACACACACACACACACACACCGCGCGCGCGCACCGTGCACGCACTCATGCCCCTGACAACCAGCACGCATCAACACACGCACACAATTGCTGCTCGACACCAACGCACGCACAGGCACGCACAGAACCATACACACTAACACATAGATACCACACCGTCGGATACATGCACGCAGGCGCACACCATACAACCATAGTACTACCATTCTGCACATATGTACACACACACACCAAAAACACACACCCCAACAACCACACACACACACGCACGTGCACGCACAGACACAATACCACTACCACTATGATATACACAAACGTACGGATACATGCACGCAGGGCGCTAACACATACACACATATGTACCAACACAACTGCACATATGTACACACACAACACAACACACACACACACACAACAACACCCACAACCACACACACACACCCTCCCTGCGATACCCCCCCGCCCCCTACCCCTGGAGTATATAGAGAGCATGAGAAGAGAGACGGGCATACCGCATCCTCTTGTTGCACTATAAGAGTCAATACTAACTGTCACCCTCTATTGGCCTCCCCTTCGCATCAACGCTTAACCCCCCGCCTTCAAACCCCCCCCCCCCCCCCCCCCCCCCCCCCCCCCCCCCCCCCCCCACCCTACCCCCAATCCTCCCCTTCAGCCCCCCCCTACACTCTCACCGCACCTACACACCACACAGCACATACACACCACACACACACACACACACAACACACACACAACACACACACACCAACACACCCCACTTCTGCATACACCCCTACACTGCGTATATAGGAGAGAATGAGAGACGGGCATACCGCACTTGCACTGTAGGAGTAATCTACTAACTTTTCACCCTCTTTGCCTCCCCTTCCATCAACGCTAACGAATACCCCCCCCCTACTCCAACCCCCCCCCCCCCCCCCCCCCACCCTCCCCCCTTTCCGTCCGCTACAAACTGTCCACACTACACACACGCACCTACGCACACACACACCACACACACACACACCACACACAACACACACCACACACAACACACACACACTACACACACACACAAGCGCGCGCACTCACGCACGCGACATACGAACACACGTACGCGCGCGCGCACGCACACACACACACACACAAACACACGCACACGCACACACACACGCGCATACACACACACACACCACACGCACACACAACACAACCACACACACACACACACACACACACACACACACACACACCACACACACACACACACACACGGAGTGGCAAAAATGCAGGACCTGTATTTGCGACGATGAATCGGTTGGAACATTCCTTTTCTCCGCTGGCTTGCTTCCCCTTCTCGATCCACGTCATTTATTCTGTGTTAGTACTAATAAATTTAGCTATAAACTACTCCCTCTTCAACCCCCCCCCCCTATCCTCCAACCCCCCCCCCCCTCCAGCCCCCAAGCCCCCCTTCCAGTCCCCACCTCCCTCCCACCCCTACCTCCTCTCTCTCTCTCCTATCTCAATCTCTCTCTCTCTCTCTCTCTCTCTCTCTCTCCTCCCTGTCTTCTGCTTCACCTTTAACTTTTTTATCCACGAGCGGCTAAAACACAGTTGTTTCACTTTTTTTTCAGCAGTAGTCCTTGTCCGCTGCTTGAGAAAAGGTCGGTATTGGCGACTTGATGATTTTCGCGTTCACTGAGGATGGAGAGGGAGAGGATGGAGGTGGGGCGGTGCGTTGGGTGGGAAGGGAGATAATTTGAATAGAAAGTCTTTTTTTTTTTTTCAAGGTGTAAAAAATGTGTAGCGTTCCGGTCGTTCGGTAAAAAAGAAATTTTGATCGTTGTTGCATTATTTCCGTTAGAATACTAAAGCCACGTCAACGCGAAGTCACAACTATGTGTTCCACATCTGATTGGACCATCAGGTTCGTATTTTCTTTAAAAAGTAAAAGGTAGAAACCTGTCTTTCTCAGCACATTCTGTTTAAGTGTTGCACAGTTCATGGAGAATAAATAATCAGGCTAGGATGGGGTCAGAGGGGTAATAGACGGATGACAAAAATAACCATAAGAAAATTCGACTTCTACTACTACTACTACTACTACTACTACTACTATTATTATTATATTATTGTTATTATTACTGCTGCTGTTTGATGATGATATCAATGGTGATTGCTCTGCTTCCACTGCTACTACTATTGCTACTGATGATGATAATAATGGTGATAGCTTAAACCTGTGTCCGTAGCATCAGTAGCCATGTGATAAAGAACCACGCAGTTATCTCTTATGCTCTTTCATTGGAAACGTCTGCCAACAACTTTCCCACCCCTTAATGCTACGTAATGAAGTTTCCACCCCACCTTCTTTTCCCTTCCACCCGCCTTCGCTTTTCAGAAGTTGGAGATGTCACGTGGCCTTCTCTTTCCCATTCGTGCTGCCCTGCATCATCTCCACCTCCACCTCCTCACACACGCGCACACGCACGCGCACACGCACACACACGCGCGGGCACTCCTGTTCACAACACACGTGGCAATGGCGGTCACTGTCAAATCTGCAGGCGGCTGTACTGTAAACGATTTAATAGAATCGTCGGGTTTGTTTCTACGAAGGTAGGTATTTTTCTGCTCTTGGACGTCATATGTTCTAAATCTTCATGTTATAACCTTTCTTCCTGATCACTTTGTTCTGTCATGATGAACGTCTTTGGTCTTACGTCTTCGTCCTAGCTGTTGTTTTATTCATGCTGCTAGCGTTGATCTCTCATTACCTTAGAGTCCACTTAATCCCTTCCGAACGTCTGTCATCTTCCCCCCTCCCCCCCCCCCCCCCCTTCCCTCTGTGCCTTCATGGCTC
The DNA here is from genome assembly GCA_016801955.1 of Conus betulinus. Classification (NCBI taxonomy): domain Eukaryota; kingdom Metazoa; phylum Mollusca; class Gastropoda; order Neogastropoda; family Conidae; genus Conus; species Conus betulinus. The sequence continues at coordinate 293,385 of JADBJO010001739.1, forward strand.
CTCATACACTGGGGCACTCCTGCTTCCTTTCTCTGAGAGTGAGACGAAGTTCACATCTTAGAGGAAAGGACATCAGAGGTCCCACGAAACTCATTCCTGCACTAGTTCACATTCTCTGAGTATCCTGAAAGCTTTGCGATGTTGCCAGCATATGAACACTGTACTGCAAGGATTTTCTTTAGACACTTTTCTAAACCTGCTAGACCGTCCCTTTAACGTGTATGGTGTTCACCTCGTCATCTTGGTCATCCTGGGAGCCACTCGTCATCTTGGTCATCCTGTGAGCCACTCGTCATCTGGGTCATCCTGTGAGCCACCCGTCATCTTGGCTGTGAGCCAGTCTGCAGCACACCTGTCACCTAGAATCATCTTGTACAGTGGAAACCACAAGCCAAAAGAAGGGGGGGGGGGGGGGGGGGGGGGGGATAGGGTTAGGGTGGGGGTAGGGCATCTACGGTATAAACTGTTCAAGTCTTCTTGCGATATTGTGCTCGTCATTTCCTTTCTTTTTTTCCTTTTGCTTTTTCTTCGTTTTTTTTTTTTTTTTTTTTTTTTTTTTTTTTGGTCTCTGTTTCTTCACTCTCTTTTTGTCTGCCTCTGCGGCCCATTCTTTGATCTGTGTGCTAAACACTGCATACTTCTTCATGTGCCCTATAGAAATGCAGGGGAATGAGGGGCAGGTGAGGATCGTTCACTGTGTCTCTGTCTTCTAGAAATCCAGTGCTAGCAATTTTCTTTTTTTCTTCTTGTGTCACACTCTTTGACTTTGCTTTCGTTTGAAATTTTTCTTCTTCTCTGTACTGTTGCCAGACACTGTTCTGTATTTGTGGTCTCTTCATCTCTCTGTGGTCTGGAAAACAATTTCCTGGGTTTTTTTTTCTTGATAAACCTTGCAAGATGCAAGTTCTTTCTTGTAATCAGGTGACGAGAGAGTGAGAGTTGAACCACTGGAACAGGCACTTGCTGTCCATTCTGCGGTGCTGTTCTTTTGTTAGGCATTTTGATGTATTTTTGTTGCATTGGAATTATCTCAAAGGGATTTTTTAAAAACCGATTTTTAAGTGGACATCTTAGCGAAATGATCAGAGAGGTCGGTACACTTCACATGGCTTGGTTTTATCCGACTGAAGGACTGCAGCATGGAAATGTTATGAAGTATTCCTGTAAACCGCATGTAATTCAACTTTTCCCTTGACGGGAGTGACTTCTTAATGTTGTTGTTTCTTTGTGGCTGACTTGTTTGTTTGCTTGCCTTTTGTTTGCATGTTTTTTGTTTTTGTTTTTTTTTTTTTTTTTTTTTTTTTTTTTTTTTTTTTTTTTTTTTTTTTTTTTTTTTTTGTTTTTTTTTTTTTTTTTTTTTTTCCTTTTTCTTTTTTTTTGGGGGATGGGGGGTGGGGGGTACGTGTTTGACAGCCCTGGAAATGCTCTCTGTGGTGTGCTCGAGCTGTACCGAAACATTGTTCGTGCCCATTTCCGATACTGCCATCTCAGTTTTGTTTCTGATAACGCTTTCAGCTTTGAGGAATTTATTTTTCCTCAAACACGAACATTCTTCTCTTGCCGATTGTGGAGCCGGTGTACCAAGACTTTGTTGTTTTTTTTCACCACATTTTCCGGACGAGCACGGTCTGACAAGGCCTTCCTTCGTCTGTAACCAGCCATCCAAAGTCCGATGATGTCTGGAGCTGTTGTTTACCTTTTGTAAAAGACGCTTTCCTCTTAAAACTGAAATGCATGACACACATGCGTGCGCGGGTGCGCTCACACAACACGCACACACACACACACACACACACACACACACACACACACACACACACACACACACACACACACACACACACACACACACACCACACACAATGTCCCGACTGTTTTCTCCGTTGTACGTTCCACGTGCTGTGTTCACTTCTTCTGTGGCATAGTTGCTTAAGGCTTCACTTCCGTTAAGCTCCCTGCACTGTAGGTCAACAAACAGGCCACCGTACAACTGTCCCCTTCACCGTTTTCACCGTTTCCTGTCTGGAGGTAGTCAACACACCGTACACTTTTTGAGTTAGCTTTCGTTTCTGAGTTCTCCAGGCTGTGTGCTGTTCTTTCTGAGAGTAACCAAGGTGCCGATCAGTTCTATTTCGTTGCCGTTCTGTGGAACACTTTGCTTGTGATATCACTCTTAGTATTCAATAGTTTTTCATTGCTGCGATTTTTCTTTTTCCCCGAAACATTTTCTTGAAGTAACAGGAGAGCTTGCAAATGCGCAGAAAGAGGATAGTGCGCGCGGAGATTTTTTCACACACACATATAACAGACATAGCCATGCATGACCTATGTAAATCGACAATGCATAAATATTTTCAATTACGCATTCCATCCTCATTCTTTAGGCTCTCGCATTTCAGCTCAGGGGAAATACAATTATTCCATAGAGGGAAAAAACAAAACAAAACAAAACAAAATTTTTTTATGAACAAAAAGAAAATATAATGATCAGCGTCTTCGTCAACTGATTTTTTTTTTTTTTTTTTTTTTTTTTTTTTTTGATACCGCTGATAGTTTTTTCTGAGATTTATTGCGCATCCGTCAAACTAGTATTAAAGCTGATTCAGTACAGATCCCTTGCAGAAAAGTGACATCTGTGCCAGGTTCGGTGTCAGGTCATGTTCAGATTGAGCGTTGACGCTTACCTAGGTGCTAGGACACTTGGGATAACCGCAACAGGAAGGCCGGTCGGAGAGGGTGGAGGATGGAGGAGAGGAGAGGGACGGTAGGGGGTTTAGGCAATACTACACTGGTACCATCAGAACAAAAATACATGAAGCCCTAGGCGTATGTGAACTCGTTAAAATCGGCCTGGGTGCTGTACCCTGAGCTTTCTCATTAATATATATATATATATATATATATATATATATATATATATATATATATATATATATATATATACATATATATATATATATATATTGATTAAAGGAACTTTGGCCTTTAAGAAAAAATGGTCCATGCATGTTTCGATTCTCAGTCTGGCGATTTGATATTAAACGGTATTGTTTTATGAATGCTTACGGCCCTGGTATGGTTTACGTCTGATCCATTTAAACATATTTTTGTTCAGGTATATGCTGTTACAACTCTTTATAGATATCCCACGTTTCCCCCAGTTCTCACTCGTAGGATTTTCTTATGCTCACCACAACACTTTTTTCTTTTACTTACTTTCCTTTGGTTCTCACTTGCATTCTCACTTGTACACCAGGGTATTTTACTTTTCAGTCAAGGTTTCTCTTCTTTCCCTACTTTTCACGTCCACACCTTGATGTTCCCCAGAGACCCTTCATTTTATCATAGGAACATGTTGTGGACAGGCTGAAAGGATGGACACACACCACTAACAGTTTTCTACCTCCGTCCGGTGGCAGTTTCTTGCTTTTTCCACCGTAGTTGTCTTCTTTTAATATTTCATGGAATTGAACCTACGGCCCCTCAGTTTCTATCCTCCCCTCCCACCCCCCTCCACCCGTTTTTTTTTTTTTTTTTAATGAATATTTGGTATTTTCCAGCTACACCTTCAACCTTTGAAGTCTTGCAGTTAATCCCCCCCCCCCCCCCCCCCCCCCCCCCCCCCCCCCGTCTTTCATTCTTCTCTGCTACAAACCGTTCCTTTTATACACTGATGACTTGTTACTCTGCACTGCTACGAACTTATGATACAGTCATTTCCATTGCTACCCCTTCACGTTTCTTTCAGCGGTATTGATGGACGTACCATGTTCAACTCCATCCGATTCTCCCCTTCCTGTCCCGCCCGCCATTTATCATTATGCTCTTCTGCCATCCGTCATTGATTCTCTAAAATTCCTTTCCTCCTCCGGAGCATCATTCCTCGGTTTCGCGTTGTCTGCTCCTGACACCCATTGATCTTCGTTCTCCTTTTGTTCACTCGTCCATCATTCGTCCTTGTCAGTTGCGGTCACCTTACTGTCTCTCAGTCATCATGCTCATGTTCTCTTCTTCTCATCTCGTTCTTCATTGATTGCTTTCATGTGCTGCCCCCGTCCTTCACTTAGCATTTTCATGTTCTCTTCGTTTCATCAATCGTGTCATCCATTCATTACTGACGCGTTCCCGTCTCCTCATTCCGTCTCATTCTGTGCTGATTGCGCCCACTATTACTCTGTCGCTGTCCTCTTTTTTCATTACGGTCATCATTCTCACGCTCTTCCCTTCGTTCATCGGCGTTGCACCACCCATCCATCTGTCATTCATCTTTCCTGCGGTCCTCTCTTCCCCACCAGTCCCAACATTCATCAGTCTCGCATTTCCTTCCTGTCCAGCATTCACAAATCTCGCGCCTCAACCACCACCACCACCCCCCCCCCCCCCCTCCCCCACAACCCTCACCCCCACCAATTCCTTTCAGGCCAACATTCATCATTCTTCCCATTAATTTCATCCAGTCCAGCATTCCTCATTTTCACGTTTCCCTTTGTCCAGCGTTCATCATTTTCACGTTTCCCTTTGTCCAGCGTTCATCATTTTCACGTTTCCCTTTGTCCAGCGTTCATCATTTTCATGTTCCCTTTGTCCAGCGTTCATCATTTTCACGTTTCCCTTTGTCCAGCGTTCATCATTTTCATGTTTCCCTTTGTCCAGCGTTCATCATTTTCACGTTTCCCTTTGTCCAGCGTTCATCATTTTCACGTTTCCCTTTGTCCAGCGTTCATCATTTTCGCGTCAACCTCTTATCACGTTCGTCATTGATCGTCCCCCACTTTCTATTCTCTGATTTTGTCTGTCATTCGTCATTCTCACGTTCTTTTTTTCTGATCGCATCGAGCATTCGTTCTTCTCTCTCTCGTTCTTTTTCTCATGCCATTCATCACTGGATTACTGTGACGATGTTCGACATTCGTGTACTCCATGATTCTCACGTTCTTTTCCTCGTATCTCCCTTCTCTCTTCGAGTTTCCTATTCATCTTTCTCATCTTCTCCTTTTCACTGCGATCACTCATCATTCCCTCGTTTCCTTTGTTTAACTCTGGCCACTACTGCATCGCTGTTGAGTGTTCATTAATCCGTCGGTCTCACACACTCCGATCTTCTTTTCCTTGTAATCTTCATCGTTCTCGCGTTATTTTCCCATCCACAGTTCTGTCCCTCACCTTTCACACATCGTTTGTCATTCTCACATATCGCTTTCTGTTTTCATCCCACCCCGTTCCCATGATTCTGACGTTTTAAGCATCTCGATCATTGTCTTCTCATGTTCTCTCCGCTCGTCCATCCATTTTTTTACCATTTTCGCGTTTGCCTATTTACTGTCAGTCGGGGCCATATGTGCCATCCTCAATCTCTTGCCATCTTATCCGCACTGCCCTTCATCACTCTAGCGTTAGTCTCCCATTTCTTTTTCATCAATTTCACGTTGTTCTCCCGTCTCTCTCTTTCATCATTCTCGCGTTTTTTTCCCCTTTTTTGTTGTCTTTCACCATTCTCCAGTTTTTCTTCCGTCCTTTATTCACCCCTTTTTTTTCCCCTTTTCCCCCCCCCCCCCCCCCCCCCCCCCCCCCCCCCCCCCCCCCCCCCCCCCCCCCCCCCCCCCCCCCCCCCCCCCCCCCCCCCCCCCCCCCCCCCCCCCCCCCCCCCCCCCCCCCCCCCCCCACCCGCCCCCCCCCCCCCCCCTCTTCATTCTCACACTCTTTTCTCAATCTGTTCGTGATTATCATGTTTTAGACCAGTCGATCATTCGCCATATTCTCGTTCTGGTCACTTAGTCATAATCTTCACAGTTTCGTGTTCTCATTGCGTCTGTTATTCACATTCCTCACTTCTTCCCTTCCTTCGTCATTTTTACGTCGTCCTGTTTTTGTTCTTCAAAAATCATTCCTTCCTTTAACGTCTTATTCTTCTAATCCCGTGTGTAATTCGTTACTTCTATCCATTACTGAAATTTCTCACGTTCTTCCCCCCGTCCATTATTCATTGTTTTCACGTTCTTCTCTATTCATCTGGTCCATTTCGCGTTTTTGTTTCTCTTCTCATTCCGTCCAACTGTCATTCTCGTCATCACTTTATTTCTTCAGTAATCTAATTGTTCTGACAATATCTTCTATGTAGTCCATCATTGTGACGCTTTTTTCTCTCTTTGTCTTCTTGCCCCGTCCTCTATTCATCATTTCTCCTCCCTTTTCTTCTTTTCACATGGTGAAAATGTATTCTTTCGTTTTTCCTCTATTATTCATCATTTCTCCCTTTTCTTCTTTTCACCTGGTGAAAAATGTATTCTTTCGTTTTTTCCTCTATTCATCCTTCTTTTTTCTCCCTTTTCTTCTTTTCACCTGGTGGAAAATGTATTCTTTCGTTTTTTTTCCTCTATTCATCATTTCTCCCTTTTCTTCTTTTCACCTGGTGAAAAATGTATTCTTTCGTTTTTCCTCTATTCATCATTTTCCCTCTCCCTTTTTCTCCTGGTGGAAAATGTGTCTTTCTTTCGTTTTTCCTCTATTCATCATTTCTCCCTTTTCTTCTTTTTCACCTGGTGGAAAATGTATTCTTTTGTTTTTCTCTCTATTCATCATTTTTCTCCCTTTTCTCCTGGTGGAAAATGTATTCTTTCGTTTTTCCTCTATTCATCATTTCTCCCTTTTCTTCTGGTGATAAAAGGTATTCTTTCGTTTTTCCTCTATTCATCATTTCTCCCTTTTCTTCTTTTCACCTGGTGAAAAATGTATTCTTTCGTTTTTCCTCTATTCATCATTTCTCCCTTTTCTTCTGGTGGAAAATGTATTCTTTTCGTTTTTCCTATATTCTCATTTCTCCCTTTTTCTTCTGGTGATATAAAAGGTATTCTTTCGTTTTTTTCCTCTATTCATCATTTCTCCCTTTTCTTCTGGTGATAAAAGGTATTCTTTCGTTTTTCCTCTATTCATCATTTCTCCCTTTTCTTCTGGTGAAAAATGTATTTTTTTTTTCGTTCTTCCTCTATTCATCATTTCTCCCTTTCTTCTGGTGAAAAATGTATTGTTCTTTCGTTTTCCCTCTATTCATCATCTTTCCCTTTTCTTCTTTTCACCTCGTGAAAAATGTATTGTTCTTTTCGTTTCGTATTCCCCAGGGTTTTTTTTTTCATCACTGGATAATTCTCACGCTGTCACATTTTCACGTGCTCTTATCATTCCCAGCTGCTGTCGCCTTTACCCTCTCCTGAACCCTTGTTTTATCAATTTTGTTCTATTGTCCGGTCCACCGTACAACATTTCCACATCCCCCCCCCCCCCACCCCCCCCCCCCCCGCCCCCCCCCCCCCCCCCCCCCCCCCCCCCGCCTCTCCTTCATGGATATCATGCCATGCCAACCCATCTCTCTCATTCGTAACTGTCATTTATCATTCACGTCTTCTACTTTCATACTGCCTTCGATGTTCTGACTTTCCGCTTTTATCCCGTCCATTGCACGTTCTTCTTAGATTCTTATGATTTCGTCCGAACTGTTTCTCATCATTCTGTCGTTCTTCCTCCACCCCTCTTCCCTCTTCCTCTCCCGCTTTCGTCGTTTATTCACCATCTTCCCATTTCTTGTCATTCGTTTGAGCCGGCATTTTGGTGCAACCATGTACATTGACGTGTTCTTGGAGTAACGACAGGACGGGGGGAAAAGATGGGGATGGAGGGTTGACGAGGAAGGGGGTGGGGAGAGCATGTATATGTCACTTTTCAAATGAAACTTGTGTTGTTTTGACGAATTGTACTGTACTTGAATGATCCTTGCTGAACGTGTCTTAACCGTACATTTCTTGAAGTTTTTGTTTTTGCACAAAACTGATTGTCAAAAGCTAATCGTTTTTATTCGAAGTCCTTTTGTCTTGATTTCAGAAACAAGCGAGGTATTCCTAGACTCTGGCAACGAGCGTCTGAAAAGAGCTAGTCACGCTCTCTCTCTCACTCTCTCTCTCTCTCTCTCTCTCTCTCTCTCTCTCTCTCTCTCTCTCTCTCTAGTCAGTTAGAAATTATACAAATGAATTATACCAAAATACGATTTTGTTCTTTCACCAGTTTCATCAGGTCCAACAGTGCCTGTCATGCCTGACTAAGAGAACCTAAAGGTCAACTTTGATAATGATTATATTGTACTGAAGATTGTGATAATAGTAACATTTTGTCATCTGAGAAAAAATGATAGCATAAACACTTCTTTTTACTGAGACTTAAGAACATACTAAAGCCATGTATCCAAATTATCAAAAAAGTAAATAAATAAATAACAGATGGCTTGATACTAGAATCACGCACCTGTTCTGGATTTTAAAAAAAATCACTTAAAAGTACAGGAATAATTTGTCATGGTATCACTAATATTGACTTCTTTTTCCTAGGTCCATGTGAAGTCACCGGGACATCGCACTGAAGAACTGTTCACCAGATTCCTCCCATTCTGTCGGTTGTGTTCCGAGGCCTTGGGCTCTAAAGATGGTTTTTCCCCGTTAATTCTGCGATGTTGTCAGTCCATTTTTTTCTGCCTTCTCCCTGGTCTCGCTCTTCCAACAGTTTCCTGGATGATTGTTTGAGCGGAGCCGTCAAATTCTCATGACAGTGCCAAGGTAGTTTCTTTGCTTTGCTGGTGTCGGCAGATCTTCGTGTGGCCCGATGTGCTTTTTGATGGTCTGACGCACTGTTTTCAATGGTGATAATTATCATCAGTATATCTGGCCTATAGTTTTTTGCAGTGACACCTCATTTCTGTTGTTGGGTTCTTTCTTGCAGGACCATGTCGCGTACGCATATAGGGAAATGAAATAGATCCGTGAATGCAGGAGCCAGATCTGTGTTTCACTGTTACTGTCTTTCCTCACAGGGTTCAGTCTGGACTGAACTGATGTCTTTGCTGCTCTTGAAAGGATATCTGATTTAAATTCCCTATCGCTGAACAGAAATCCCTGATATATGAAATGTGCAACAGTTCCAAGCTTCTATCCATGGTTACATTAGTACTGGAGGTGGTGGTGTGGCTGGCCGTTAGCTTGGTCTTCTCGGTGTTGATATCAGTACTGTTTCTCGTAGATGTTTCATCCAGTGTTTATCAAGCTCAGCGAGTTCTTGTTCAGCGCCCGCCAGGCCATCGAAGTCATCTGCAAAGTGAAGGTTTGTGATAGTTCTGGCAGTGCTGATTGTGTTGACATGATCTACAAGTGGATCATTCATGGTGCTCTCCAGGACCGTAGGGAAAGGTATTGGAGAGAAAAGGGGGCCTGACGAATTGTAACTGATCTGTGGACCGTTTTCCAGAAGCGCCCTTTGTGAGTACTGTACCGGTCACTTTGAAGAATACTTGCTGGATGTTGGTGATAAACTTCGTCCCGATGTCAGATTTCTTCCTGGCGGCCAACAGCACCATTGGACTGACTGTCAAACGCCAATTTGAAGTCTGTGAAAACATAATTGGACTCCTGTGGTTGCAGGCGTTTTTGGCGAAGGGTTAAAGATTTGTTTGATGATGCTTCAGCTTTTCAGGTATAGCGGTGTCTGTAACTGTTATCTGTTCAAAATGATTTTGAACATTACGTTGCTTAACGTGCTGCTCTAATTGATCGTGCGTTGTTCAGGCAGTTGAGGATTTCCTCTCTCTTCAAGTGTGACGACTAGTGATCGAGTCTCTTTGGCGTTAGCCACTCACTGGTGTGTCAGGTTTTGCTGCAGATCGCAGTCAGTATATCAGTGACCGCACATTCAAATCTTCTGCAAAGATATTGTCAATGTTTGCAGCCTTGCCATGTTTCAGCAACTTCACTGCTTCTGCCAGTTCTTCGACAGAGTGCTGGAGAGTCATCTCCATTTGATGAATTCTGAACTGTTAGCACATTTGGATCTCTTTTGCTCTTTGCTGTAGAGCTGAAAACGAAGTTCTCTGTTTTGGTGTGTTTTTTTTCCTCTATGAGACGGTTAACGTTTTTGTCCTGGTGCTGATTTTGAATTGCGTTGGTGTATTTTTCACAGATTGAAGGCCTTTTGTGTCCTTGTTATCCAGGTCTTTCTCCTAATTTTCATTCTCTTATTTTCGTCTCGTCTAACATTCACCATTAGCACACTCTTCTCTTTCCATTCCTTCCAACATTTACTTTTATCACATTGTCCACTCCTCATTCATCATACTTGCGTTCTCCTTTCTAATCCCGTCTGCCATGCCCAATCGCCACGTTCTCCTAGTCTCTTTCCGTTCCTCATTTGTCATGTTTGTTTGTTTGTTTGTTTTTCTGCTGTTAAGCATCCATCATTCTCGAGTTCCTTTCATCTGTCATCAGTCTCACGATCTTTTCTTATCTCCCAGGCCTCCACCCCTTTGTCGTTCTGCCCTCTCTCTTCTTCCCCTCCGGTCCGCCACTGATTCTTCTCCAGTCGTTGTCGTCTCCCATCAACCGCCATTGTTCATGACCACGTTCTGCTCTTTTTCTCCAGTCTACCGTTCATCGGTTTTACGCTTTGTGCATCCGCTCCTGTCTATCTTTCGTCCGTCTCACGTTCTGCTCATGCCATCCCGTTTATCAGTCATTCTCGAGGTGTCTTGCTCTCGATCATCATCATCATCATCATCATCATCATCATCATCATCATCATCATCATCATCATATCTTCATCATCATCATCATCATCATCATCATCTCTCTCTCTCTCTCTCTCTCTCTCTCTCTCTCTCTCTCTCTCTCTCGAGAGAGAGAGAGAGAGAGAGAGAGAGAGAGAGAGAGAGGTGAACCAAATACAGAAATGCACATAGCTGAAAAAAAAAAAAAATGAGAGAGAATGAAAATAAAATGTGATGGACATGTATTTATCCATCATATTTTGACACATTTTTGTAAATCATTTTATACTTATTTCACGTATTATTTTACTTTTTTATTTTTCAATTATGCTTCTTTTCTGATTTGGTCTGTGATTTTGTATGCCCTTTTTGCTGGTTTATTTCGTCTACACATCATTCTTTTCTTCTTATTATCAGTTATGACTGGTAATCTTTCTGATCAGTCCTTTCATTCAAATAACGACGTGGATACATGTACACACATCTGCAGACGCATACATGAACACACACCGCTATGTTCACACGCAAGGCTACACAGTCTCACGCGCGCGCGCGCACACACATACACACGCGCGCTCGCGCGCGCACGTACACGTGCGCACAAAAAACAGACATAAGTGCATATAGACAGGTCATGTGCGCGCGCGCGCGCACGCACTCACACACACACACACACACACACACACACACACACACACGCGCGTGAATGTATGTGTGTGTGAGAGAGACGGAGGGAGAGAGACTAGATATAAACACAAAGCTTGATTTGATTGGATAGACAGACCGATGGATAATGAACATTATTCGTTCCTTCATTTATCTGTTAATTTATTCATCTAGATTCGTCGTTACTTAGTGAGTAAATGATCGATATCATTTGGTTTTGATTTTTTTCTTCATTCATTAAATCTTTGTATGTTTGTATGTATGTATTTTTTACATGTATGTATGCATTTTGCCTCAAAGCAATGTTTTATAGTGTGTGTGGCCTGTGATGTGTGGTAATCACGGTATTACTGATGGGAAGTTTAAGCTGTTTTAAACAAACCTTAAATGTTAACGAACCGCCCCCCCCCAAAAAAAAACAAAACAAAACAAAACAAAACAAAAACGCCAATCTTGCGCTGAAGTGATTGAAGATAAGTGATTGCTCGTTCATTTTCGTTGCTTTTCGTTTGTTTTGTATCTTGCCTGAAGAAGACCTAAGAAGTCGAAACCCGTCGTGTTTTGTCTTGTGATTCGTTTGTCCATGGTTTTTTTTTTTTTTTTTTTTTTTTTTTGGGGGGGGGGGGGGGGGGGGGGGGGGGGGGGGGGGGGGGGGGGGGGGGGGGGTCGGTTCGCTAACATTTATTTAAGATTTGTTTAGATTTCCGCCTGCAGTCGTCTCACCTTGCAACCACATTTTGTTTGTTTATTTGTTTGTTTGTTTTTTGTTTTTGTTTTACATCTACAGTTTAAACGTTTACATGGCACACACACGGCTGCAACAACTTTTTTTCCCTCCTTTTTTCTCTCCCCCCTCCCACAACCCCAACCCCCCTCCCCCCTCTCCCCACCCCAAGTGATGTTTTTGGACGAGTTTGTTTTATAATCGTGTATGTTCTTTGCATTCTTTGGTACGCTATTTGTGACTTTTCCCGTTCTTTCTTCTTCTTTTTTTTTTTCTTTTCATTTCTTTCTTTCATACATTTGTTTGATCGTTCGTTTTTTTTTTCCTGTCCGTTTATTCGGTCGGTCTATCGATCGATCGCTCGTTCCGTCATTTATTCGGTCAGTCAGTCGTTCAGTTACTTCGCTCGTAAATTTTGTTCGTTCGGTCGCTCGTTCAGTCATTCATTCATTCAAATCGGTCGTTCAGACATTTTTTTCGGTCAGTCGCTCGTTCAGTCATTTGTTCGTAAATTTGTTTGGTTGGTCGCTGTATCAGTC
>JADBJO010001739.1:313386-315886 GCA_016801955.1 Conus betulinus
GAGCGCGCGCGCGCGCGCGCGTGTGTGGTGTGTGTGTGTTTCCTACTACCTCCTGCCCTCTTGTCATTCTATCGATACGCTTATATTCTTATGCGACTCTCTCTCTCTCTCTCTCTCTCTCTCTCTCTCTCTCTCTCTCTCTCTCTCTCTCTCTCTCTCTCTCTCTCTCTCTCTCTCTCTCTCCACGGTTCGGCGAATAACTTGATTTATTATCCATATGGCATCCCCTCCTACCCGTGGCGACTGGCTATCATTATGCATTCCCCCCCTCCATTTGTGCTTTATTTTCTATCCCCCCTCTCTCTCTCTCTTTTTTAAATTTTTTTTTTTTTTTTTAAATTTTTTTTTCTAAGTTTAAATCCCGTATTGTATTGTAGTTCTAGTCACTTTTTGCATGCTTTCCTTTGTTACCTCATCTTATTTGATATTGTTGACCCTATTCAGGGCGAGGACTGGATGTAAAAAAGCACATCAGTGCTTATCTATTATCCTCGTAAATAAAGAATTTTGTCTTGTCTTGTCTTCTCTCTCTCTCTCTCTCTCTCTCTTCTCTCTCTCTCTCTCTCTCTCTCTCTCTCTGTGTGTGGTGTGTGTGTGTGTGTGTGTGTGTGTGGCAACTCGTAACAAAGTTGGTTATGTCGTCGTTTGTTCTAATTAATGAACGAACTAGCGATGAACTGATTAAAAGGGAAACATGGTGCATTCTTAACTTCAGCGGAAAATACTCTGTTCATGTTGTAATTTTGCACCTGGTATAGTATGACATTACAATGTTATCAGACGCCGCCAGAGGGCCGTAAAATTAGAGAAACGTTCTTAAGAGCTTTGCTGCAAAATATCACGTGACATTTGAGTGAAACCTAAATGGTCGTTTTTTTTGGAAAGGTTGGATTTGGGACATGAAACGAACTCTGGACGTTTGGCGACAACTTGTTTGAGGTAGTAAATGCGTATAAATATATAAGATGTTACTCTTTACAAAAATTAAACACGAGAATGATGGTTTTCTAAATCAGTACTGAAGGTAGAATTAAATTTGCAGCAGGCAATGGTATATGATGAAAAAAGGAGGAAAAAGACTGTCCCTTGTGGCACGCCCTTTTCTGCATGCAAAGTGTCCGAAACTGCGTGCTGACCTGACCTTCGGTTCTCTCTACACAACCCCCCTCCCTCCATCCCAGCCACCCACGCCCCCGATCTCCCTCCCTCCTCTCTCTCTCTCCTCTCTCTCTCTCTCTCTCTCTCTCTCTCTCTCTCTCTCTCTGTCTGTCTGTCTGTCTGTCTCTGTCTCTCTGTGTCTCTCTCTCTCTCTCCGAATTAATTTCAAATGAAGGAAATAAACCATGCATTGTCTGTGTGTTGTTTAACTGATGGACATTCCTGTGCTGATCTTAATGTTTTGGCGTCCGATACAAAGCGTCTGGGTTTATTCATGTGCTAATGTGTGGTGCACTGACACTTTCATTCTGCTGTGTTTGCTGCATAGTATACTTTAAATTGAATTAAATACACACTTGCAACTCCCCTCCCTCCCTCCCCTTATATCCCACATCCACCATTCATTTGATTCGGTTTATGTATCACGTAATAGCATTGCATCGAGTTAATATGTCAAAAGCGCCATAAAAGTCGAGGAAACCTAAAGAAATATGTGATAATGATAACCTATTTATCCACACGAATAGAACAGTTAGGCAAAAGCATAAAGAAATCGTTGTCTTTAATCTTACCATCTCTTTTAGTTGACTTTAAGAGAGTGTTAGAAATAGTTACTGGAACATGCAATCGTTGATAATACACGTGTTCAGAAATCTTGATTACTATTGAAGAAAGGTTTTCGGCACGGAGACTTGTCTAGAGGTTCCACGTGAGTTTTCTCTGGTGCTGATCTATTTTGGGAAATTCTGTAAGTCGAGGGAAAACCATGCTTACGTCATGACACGTCAGAACAGAACAGACATTAAAATGTTGGCTCATCTGCTCAAGGGAATAGGACACAGTACATTGCATCATAGGACATTACAATGCAATGTAATGGCATACCATACTATACCGTACCATACGATAACATACAATACTATCCCATACCATAACATACAATACCATACCATACCATACCATACCATACCATCCGATAACATACAAAACTATCCCATACTATACCATATACAGCACCATAACCATACCATACTACCGTACCATACCATACCGGCCACACCACACCACACCATACCATACCATATCACCGTACCATACCATACCACACCATACCATACCCCACCATACCATACCATACCACACTACACCACACCACACCACACCACACCATACACCACACCATACCGCACCACGCCATACCACGCCGCACCACACCATACCACGCCGCACCACACCATACCACGCCACGCCACGCCACACCACACCACACCATACCAACCATACCATATCACATACCATGCCACATCAAACCATACCACACCATACCATATCATCACCATAC
>JADBJO010001739.1:318386-335886 GCA_016801955.1 Conus betulinus
TAAGGGTACAGCCTCGACTAATCGAGTCTGCTCCCTTTGATCGCAGGCAATGTCTACATCTGAACTGTACTCGTGTATCCTCTTCAGATTTTCTGTGTATGGAAAAAGAAAGGGGGGGGGGGGGGGGGGGGGGGGGGGGGGGGGGGGGGAGGGGGGTTGTATTATGCACATGTGGAAACATGATGAATATCTAAATCGATATAGATTACAAATTAAGAATGTTACCCAATGCACCACATTCGAAGAGGGACGTTGTTAATTTAATCCAGTGGAGAAGCAAATGACGACTCCTAAAAGAAAAAACAAAAACAAAAACGAAGAGAAAATATAAGTATTCCGAGAGTCTGTGTAGGGCACAATTTCCTGTTAGAAACGCTTCATTAACTCAGTCAAAAATTATACAATAAGCACGAACATCACTGAGACCGATGCACTTGATATCAGGGCAATATTTGGTCGGTAAAGAATTGCACAAAGAGCTGAAAGTCAGACATGAAATGGGTCTGCAAGTGGGAATAAAGTCTGATGGAATCCGTTGACGGGATTTTAAAGATAACCTGCCTTGTTCAAGTGTATTACTGATTTCTTTGTATGGCATTGGACAATTGTCCCTTAAGCTACCTTAAACATTCTGCTGCTCACTCTTCGTGCTGTAAGCTCCATGATTAGATAAAAAGCTAGTGTTTTAATGGAATCGACACAATTCAACGCCTGTGCTTTTCTTGCGTATAGAGTGTATCAAAATGCCGAATCTTATATGACAGTAATTCCTTTCTCTGATTACTAAGAAAAAGAAAAGAATCAAATGGTAGTAATTACCCTCTCCGAAAAACTCTTTAAAAAGCAAACATTAAAAACTCGCCGCCGCCCCCCCCCCCCCCCCCCCCCTCCTCACAACACACACACACACGCGCGCGCGCACACACACACACGTGTGTGTGCGCGCGCACACACACACACACACACACACACACACACGCGCGTGCACATGCACACACACACATATGCCACACACGTACATACACACATACGCGCGATGGCGCGAGCGCACACACACACACACACGCGCGCGCACGCGCGAGCTCATGCACGCACGCACGCATGCACACACACGTGCGCGGGCGCACAGGTTCGCGCGCTCGTGCACACATCTCCCTGATCCCCCCCCCCCCCCCCCCCTCTCTCTCACTCTCTCAACTCTCTCTCTCTCTCCTTCCAATGCATCACTGTGACAAGAATTTTCGTTGCTGTTGAAAAGCGCATTGAGTTGGGAACTTTGTTCCCAATGGTACAATTTCCCAGTGCACTGTCTGCTATCAAATTCCAAATGGATGGATTCAGATGGACTCATACCGGCTCTTTCAACGCCTCACAAATCCTCTTTTCTTCATTTAACCAACATACCAACTTATCAGTGAAAAAAAAATCGAAACATTTTCTAGAAACAGGAGCGAAATTATTTGAGGAGCTTCTGCTACAAATGGCACACGTTAGACATTTTGCATCGATGTTACCAGCGTGTGACCCCCCAAAATAACTCGTTGTCTAAAATGTTCCTGACTATTTCCACGTTACCACCCACCTTTTCATGAAGAAAAGCAAGGAATTTGAACGACGGATTCCTAAAAAAAGATGAATAAACTGTTTTCAGCTATTATGTGTGTTGTGTTTCTTCTTTCTTTGGCATGATGTTAGGCTATACCTCATGCTGTCACGTACAGGCATGTAGCAACACCAAAACAAACCAGTAAACACCTTTTTTTGACATTCTAGGTTCAGTTATGCGATTCACCACAAATATAGACCTATATACATGCCAGATACCAAATAATGGTGCCATGCAATCACAAAGAATCCGAATTAAAAGACGCTAGAAACGATACAGCCAGCAAATGTCACAGTGAAAGGTGTTTCTGGACTCAGAAATTGGAAATGTCATATTGGAAACGGTTGGTTTGTGGTAGTGGATGTCACGCTCTGATTGATTACAGAAAGTCAGGTGTAAACTGAAGAAATCATTGAAAAACAACAACACAACAACACTAACAAACGAACAAACAAACAAGCACGAAGTAGACAAATGCACACACGGAATTCCCCACAGACTCTCCCCACGTGTATCTCACACATTTCTAATTTTACAAACATTAATCCACACGGTGTGACATTTCGTGCGCCTATATCTCCTCTCCCTCCTCGGGAGTTAACAAGTGCAAAGTGTGTACGCGTGTGTGTGTGTGTGGTGTGTGGGGTGGGGGGGGGGGGGGGGGGGGGGGGGGGGGGGGGGGTGGGCGCATGCGCGCGCGTTTGTGTGTGTGTGGTGTGTTTTCTGAGTCACTGTTTTTTAATGTGAGCCTCTTTTAAAGAATAATCAAAGAGGGACTTTGTATTGCTTACGATTTAGCATATGGTACACTTTCTATGTAAGATGCTGAATTGTGTCGGATACCATCTGACTAAGATTTTTTTTGTAATGATCAGCCCGAGAAAGGGGAGTAACTGAACAGCCCAGGTAATATCAGAGACAATTTGCCTATTGGCACAGAAAGAAATGCTGCCTATACTTGAACGAGACGTATAAGATTCCTCATTTCTCTCCCCCCCCCTCCCCCCCCCCCCCCCCCCCCCCCCCCCCCCCCCCCCCCCCCCCCCCGACCTATCTCAAGTCTGACATTGAGACTTGTGCTATTCATTACAGACCAAATCTTGCCCTATTTCACGTGCGTTTTCACGATGTTACTACTCTTCATCCTACCGTTTTCAACTGTAAATGGATGAAGCCTTTCTCACATGAAATTGTGCCATGATTATACACACTCTAAACAGGTTGATGTTTTCTTACTTTTTCGATTCGCTATCGTTTTGTTTTATCTCCCGAGTTTAATTAACGGCTTCCCTCTGAAAAAGCTCGTGGACTTATATTCTTTAACTGTATTTGAGATCGATTTAGATGTTCGGCTTTGTTTTTTCCTCCCTCTGTGAGGCTTTCCACCTACACAATCCGATTTTCTCTCTCCTCTTCCACGAACAGAAATAACAGAAGCGGAGACTTGAGGGACGGTCCAGAAGTAGACGTGACCGGTGGTCCAAGGGAGCAAACTCGATCAGTCAAGTCGGCACAGCGCACTTACAGAGTGATGTACCTTGTTTCCTCTCCCTTCCCTGTCCTTTCCTTTTTTTTTGCACTGGCTGCACACCAACAATTCATGAGCCGAGGCCCAGCGTAAGTAGTCGAGCGTTTACAGTTAGGTACAATTAAGGGGAAACCACCTAACGCAAAAAAATAGGAATTGGAAATGAAACGAGGCAGAGAACAGTAAACAACAAACAGTAAACAAGTGGGGTAGTTTTTTTGCTCCCATAAGGAAACCTAACACAGAGTAACTTTTATTCAAGACTGGCACAGCCTTTTAAACTTGAATAAAGTCAGACAAATACAAAGACGAACAATCTAATAGTGGGGGAAAAACAAGCGCAGGCCAACAACTAAATTGTCTTCATAGTAATGACTTGGCAAAACTTTGGACTTAAAGGGGGGGGGGGAGGGGGGGGGGGGGGGGGGGGGGGGCAGGAGGTTGAAGATGTAAAAACTGGGAACTTGACATTAAGAAAATATATCAGATATGAAAAGTCTTCACTGGCTGCATAAGGGAAACCATCGCAATCCCTTTTAAACCACCTCTCGGAGCAGGCAATACAAATATATATCTGCCTTTAAAAGGGATTGCGATGGTTCCCTTATGCAGCCAGTGAAGACTTTTCATATCTGATATATTTTCTAAATTTCAAGTTCCCAGTTTTAACATCTTCAACCTCCTGCCCCCCCCCCCCCCCCCCCCCCCCCCCCCCACACCCTCTTTAAGTCCAACCCTCTTTTGCCAAGTCATTACTATGAAGACAATTTAGTTGTTGGCCTGCGCTTGTTTTCCCCACACTATTAGATTGTTGTCGTTTGTATTTGTCTGACTTTATTCAAGTTTAAAAGGCTGTGCCAGTCTTGATAAAAAGTTACTCTGTGTTAGGTTTACTTATGGGAGCAAAAAGATAGGGTCACGGGGTGAGTGCGAAGGTCTGACGTGTGACGTCAGGTAAAAGGCAGCTCACGTATTTCTAGATTGTGAATGATTGCATCGGCAAAAATCCCAAGAAACGAGTGAGATGATGGATGGGGGCTGTTCGTTGGATCTATCATCAGTTTCATGTCAGTTTCTGGCTCAAATGTTTGCGACACCTCAAAAGACTTACTCAGAGTAGTTTGGTGATCTACTGCAAAATGCTAATTGTGGCGTGTGACCATTTTGAAAAATAGTAGTAAAGTCGGTTCAGTGTTTGGACGGTTATTCATAGCCTGTGTAATCAAGATGGATAACACAGTAATGAATGATAAAAACAATCCGCAAGTATTATAATTGCAACAGGGCTTTTGTGCTGACATAGATTGGAATAAATAAAAAGTTTCCCTGTTTCATCAAAAAAAAAAAAAAAACCAGAATAATGTCTGTGGTCGTCACATTCGTTTGCTCGTTTCATTGTTGATCGATCCGCACGTATGTGTACATGTTGTTGATTTGCACGATATACTGTTGATTTTAGCTTGAGCTGGACTAAACTGACCCGCAGTCCGATCTCTAGGGCAAGTACAGACATACTGATTTTGCCTGTGGGGCTGGAATAGCTCAGTTCACACACACACACACACACACACACACACACACACACACACACACTTACGCGCGCGTGCGCGCGCACGTACGCACGCACGCACAGCACGTACAACACGCACATACACACCACGCACGCACGCACACACACACACACACACACACACACACACACACACACACACACACACACTTGAGTTTTATCCATGTAATGAACGCATCTCTGACAGCTTGCTCCAGCTGCCTGACCAACACTGCAGGGCGTCTGTATTTCTCGGGCCTGCTTGATGCTTAGATGCATTACGAAAGTAAGCGCGTAGGTCTGCGCTGTCATGCAGTCTCAGAAAAAGAACGGAAGTCGATTGCATCATCTCCATCTTTCTCATCCTCATCAATTAGCATTTAATGACAAAAAGACCGAAAGTCTCTGTCGCTTCACGCCCTTCTCTCACGGTGACCTCAATTTCTTTCGATTTTCTCCTCACGACTATGACGCCCTCGGTCAAAATTGCTGTCGAGGTCGCCGGTATCAGCAAGTTCATGGGGATGGTCATTGGAAGGACGTGGTGGTTCACTCCGGAGGGGATCCCTCACGCACGCTAGCTCCACCACTTAGGCAATTATCTTGCCAATGGTGGCAGGCAGGGTCAGTTTTAGTTTCATCAAGTAGGTGTCACCGCGTGCGGACTAGGCCATCTACGCTACACCACATCCCACAGTTTTCCCCTACTGGGCATGATTTGACCACACTGGGAATGACTAAGATATTTTAAGGGATGCGATACTTAATGAATGAATGCCAAACTAGAGATATGAGAATTCAAGACAGAGCGTAGGTCGAAGGCTACTAGGGTTTAGCAGGTGTCCCTGACCTACGCGTTAGCCCAACACAGAGCTACAGGGGCCTAGTAGGTGGAGGGACGGGGCCCAGTAGGTGGAAGGACAGGGCCCAGTAGGTGGAACGACAGAGCCCAGTAGGTGCTGCCCTGAGTACACTGGATTCGAACAGACACCACTGAACCTCACCGAAGTGTCTCAGCAGCAGCGCAGTGTTCTCCTCTGGTGGGTGGCTCGGGACGTCTTGACACTGACGCTCCCCGTGGATTGCCGGTGTCGTGGCTGTGACGGGACATGGCAGGGTGTGGCTGTGGGTGGCGGGTTGCTGGAAAGATGAACAGCGTGGGGGATCATGCCACTGGAGTGGCTCAGAAGATGCAACAGAAAAAAAAAAAATGTTTCGTTTTCTTCCCCCATTCCTCAGGTCTTCTTCCTTGCATAGCAGCCAGACCCGGCCGGCAGTCTACGAACCAGAAGAAGTGTCCTTGGGACAAGACAAAAAAGGGAAGGGGGCGGGGGGGGGTGGGGGTGGGGGGGGGGTGGGGGGAGATGTAGAGCGCCGACCTTGAACCAGTCTGAACTAGGTCACCGTCTCCACACATATCCACCACCACCACCATCACCCACCACCGGTAGAAGAAGAACCCCCATCCCCCCCCCCCCCCCCCCCCCCCCCCCGTCCCCCCCCCCCCCCCCCCCCCCCCCCCCCCCCCCCCTCCCCCCCCCCAATCCGTTTTTTTTTTTCCCCCCCATTCCCCAAATCCCCGTTGGAGTGTCATCAGACGCGCACCTCTGACTAAGAAAGCGGTGGTGATTGTGAGGATTAGCCCCATAGGGACTTCGGAAGTGCCCAGGCAGCAGCCCCCCCCCCCCCCCACACACCACACACACACATACACCCCACACACACACATACACACACACAATGCCTCTACTTCCTGACCGACCTCTCCACCACCATCCGGGTGATCCTCATCCAGGACATCGTTGATTGGTTTTTCTCACGATCTTCAGGTCAGCCATGTTGTACCAAGCCTCCCGACACTAAACATGGAGACGAGTCTTCTTATCAACCTAAGGACGTTGATATTGTTGGTGCTTGTGGGCGAGACGAATGACTGGGACGGAATTCCCAATGAAGTTCTTGTATCTCTGTGTCTTAAAGATAACATTGATCTTGTTTGTGTTGCAGAGGAAGGGGATGATAAACAGAGAAAAAAGTTGCATTAGTGATTAAGTTGTTTGACTTTCGTATATCAAAAGCAACCACCCACCATCTATACTAAAAACTGTACCCAATGGTATAAACAAGAGACTATCCAACCTGTCATGCAACGAAAGAGTATTCAATAATGCAGCAGCAGAATACCAAGAAGCGTTGCAAAAAAAGTGGTTACAATTACAAACTACATTATAGCTTAGACAACAACATGAACAGAAACAAGAAAAACAGGGCCCAAAAAGAACACAAACTGTTCAAAATATTCAACAAAAAACACCATCAAACTATCATACTCATGTATGCCCCACCTCAAAAACATAACATTGATTCATCCAACAAAATGAAAAGCAACACAGCAAGAAGGGTGATGAAAGGATATCTTGCAATTTGCACTAAAAAAAAAAAAAAAAAAAAAAAAAAAAAAAAACAACAGTGCCCCCTAAGCAACAAATGCCTTTACAATAATATTGTATACCAAGCTACTGTAACATCAGAAAATGAAAAAGAAACATATATAGGGATTACTGAAAACCACTTTAAAACTAGATACGCAAACCACAAACAGTCATTTCAACAAAGAAAAATACAAAAAACCAAACGGAACTGAGTAAAATACATTTGGAGACTTAAAGATAAAAAATAAACTACAGCATATCATGGAAAATCATAAAAAGAGCAACAACACCGTACAACACAATTTAAAAAAAAAATGCAACTTATGTTCCACAGAAAAATGGTTAATACTATGTAAAACCCTATTTAGCAACTTTGAATACAAAAGTAGAAAATAGTAAATAACTGCAGGCATAAATGGAAATCTTTGTCAGCGAATTCCCCCTGCCTCCATTTTAACAGATATATATATATATATATATATATATATATATATATATATATATATATATATATATATATATATATATATGTACAGAGAGAGAGTGAGAGAGGCTAAATCGTTAAATTCTGTGAAACTTCCTTGCGATTGGTCGGAAGAGCGTCCGGATTTAATACACTATCTTCCTCATTGAAAACTGTTAAGGATTCTCCCCCCCCCACTCCAGCTCTACTCTCTCTCTCTCTCTCTCTCTCTCTCTCCTCTCTCTCTCTCTCTCTCTCTCTTCACTTCTTTTTGTATAACATCTCAGCTTCTTCGTTCTCCTTCATTGCTATTCCGTCTCTCTCTCTCTCTCTCTCTCTGGGGACGGTGTCATGGCGAGGTCAGGAGGAAGACGTGTGTGAATCCTGCGGTCTGTTTTGTGAATGTGTGGAGGCTACAGTGATTAATTCTCCAGGAGTTTTGGCAGATAGGGGTGTTTGTGGACGGTTGCTTGATAATCATCAAGTTTTAATTAATAATATAAACTGAAGAAAATTGCAAGCTGTGCCAGGTCACTGTAACTCACCTGTCCGGCAGTGTCAACACGACCCCTCCCACTGCAGGTTGCACGTGTTTGTGATGGCGTTTGTCTGGGTGGGTTGATGAAGAGTTCCCGAGTTTTCAAGTTGTCGAACAGGTTACGGATGCCGGTGCTGGACTGTGAGCTCATATGGCTAAACATACGTTAACCTTTAACATCAATTGGGGAAACACAGGCACATGAAAAATGTCGGTTCACAATATGTCTACTTCTCAGCCGAATATCATGCAACTGCTTGAGTGGCGATTTGCGCAGATGCAGCATGAATTACAGCTACATTCTACATGTATCAAAAACACGCTGAAATGAGAAGTTTCAGAATCTAGACATAAGCATCTCACGTATATCAAATGATGTCAGAGAACTCAAGGTTGCATTGAAACTAACAGAGAAAGCATCGAAGATTTGAAAGAAGACAACGTGGCAATTTGGGATAGAATTGACAAACTGGAACAAAACCTGGATGGTGTTGAGCAAGATGCAAAATCCTGCAATCTGATCTTCATCAATGTGGATGAATACAGGGGGGAAGACAGAGGCCGAACAAGCCAGATTATCGTTGATCTCCTGAACGAGCATGATCCATCAGGTAGCTGGAGACACCACGACATCGTCAAGGCCTTCCGACTGGGGAAACCCAGGCCTCCGGGAAGTGATCCCAGACCTGTGCTGGTACAATTCAGCACATGGTCCAACAAGATGGCGATACTGGGGGGACAGTCAGTTCAGGGACAGTCTCAGACAGAGTGGCGTCAGAGTAGCTTCCGACCTCACCACTCGACAGACAACTGGTGGACTTTCACCGTAGTCAGGGAAAGATCGCCTACATCTACAATGGCAAACTTCAGGTGAGGGACCGTCAAGATTCACAACATCGGTCACCGCGCTACGCTACTCAGGATCGTGGGAATGGTGCCAGGAGTGTGCTTGACACTGAGATTTCGCCACACCTCCGTCAGAGGAAAGACAACTGGATTTCCAGAGGCCAGTCCAGCAGACAGCCACCCTCTGGTTATCCTCGCAGAGGTGTAGCGTCTAAGAAGTCGTTTCCCCACCAGGAAAAAGTCCTTGAAGCTCCATCGTCGTCGGTCAAAAGCCGTGTCCATCCACGAGACGAGGTGGACCAGGAAAACGAGACTATGGATCATTACCCAGCCCTAGATAGTCTCAAAGACCGTGACCATCCAAAAAGCCGCCCAAACAGCCTGAGTAATTCTGGCTTCCAAGACTACAGTCAGAGGCCAGTGGTGCCGGGACATCTCTCCTACAGCCAGGCAGCAAGAGGCGGAGATCCAGTGACATCTTATCACAGGAGACTGGTCCTAGTCAAAAAAAGGACATCCAGAACCACAGATCTACCACCAGCAGCTCAGTGAGGTCTATTGGCCACGGTGGGTTCCGAAAGGATGACAACGTTTGCCCTGCAAACAATGACACTCAGGACAACATGTCAGGTTCGGCTCGGGCCCAAAATGCCGGGACTTGTATGAATGCTACGGTAAATAATCAGGAAGGCAGTCTTACAGGCCAAGAAGAAAGATGTGGGGTTGACCAGGTGGACATAACTGAACTTACAGAACAAAAAAACGAATGTGTCAGTGAGATGAAGGTGAAGGCTGTTCGGTCAATGAAGAGTTAACAGATGCTGTTGATGATGATTGTCAGGATGAACTGGAATCGACAGTGACGGATCCGACAACGACAACAGAGAGTTTAACTCAAAAGTTGACTGACAATGACCTCGACATTCAGACTGAAACAGTGAGCAAGGACACTGATGAATGCAGCCTAGCTGGCTCTAAATCATTAAGTGTCACGAATGTACCACAAGGCAATGATGCTCAAGACAGTAATCCGATCCTCAGACAGGCAGTGGGGCAGTCTAATATTTGCTTAGAGACCGCCCAAGAAAAAGCTGTTGACTCAGAGGCCAATCATGGTAAGTCAGAAGTGGAGGGGACTTTTATCCTTCCTCCATCTGTGCCTGTAGAGCAGGAGCGGCATCCCAGAAGTTCCGCTGTTCGGAAACAGTCAGGGAACAAGAAACACACACACACTGACTCGCAGATCAGTCAGCCAGAGTAGTATAGTGGACGCTCTTAGACAAACTCCTGCGAGAGGCCAGTCTAAAGAGAGGGAGGGCCCTTCATCTGACATACGAAAAGTTAGTAAAAGCTGCTCCCGCAGCAAAAATAAATAGGAAATAGGCCGGGCCACAATATCAGACGATGTTACAATTAATTCCAGTGAGCCAGAAACAAAGCAGACCAAGTACTCTGTGTGGACCCGTTGTACATAATGTAATTACGTCTCAACTGAAAATTTTTGAATTACAATGTTAACGGGCTACTTTCCAAAATTAGAAAATAAAGAGTTCGTTGATTTTTTGTTGTTGCATGATTTTATCTGTTTAACAGAAACGTTTTTGTCAAATGATTTGAATTCCTCCTGGTTTGATGATTATGTGGTATTCACCTTAAAAGCTATTAAATTATCACGTCAGGGTAGCACTCTGGTGGAATTGTTGTTATGATTAGGAAAAGATATGCGAGTTTCATTGAACATGTTCAAGTGCAAAGCAAAAATGCAATAATTGTAAAACTTCACAAAGATTTGTTTTCAACAACAAAACACATAATGATGGTATGTACATATATACCCCCACATGACTCTACTTATTGGAACCATCAACAAGATGGATTTGGGATGAATTACTGGAACAAGGTTTATTAGACCTACAGGATTTGTTTGGTGACTTCTACATTTTATTAACTGGTGACTTTAATGCACGAACAGCAGATGAAAATTATTGCCCTTTCGATAACGATGTTGAGGACGAAATTATAAATGCGTTGGGCACCATGGAATTTCGTAGAAAATCTCAAGACGGGCATAAAATGTATTGGCAACCAATTATTGGAAATTTGTCAAATATTTGACTGTTTTATATTGAATGGTTTATGTGAAAGACATTTTGATGACAGCTTCACTTATGTTTCATCAGCGGGGTCAAGTACGGTAGATTATTTCATTATGTCGTGTGAACTGTTTCACGAGGTTAATGTATCTTCCGTAATCATTGATAATGTGGTAGAATCAGATCACCTTCCAGTTATTATGACATCCGTTTGGAAAACAGTGGATACTGGAGAAAAGAAGCGTAAAGAAATTGCAGGTGAAAATAAAATGACAGAAAAATTAGTTTGGAAAGAAGATAAAAAAGGTAATTTTATTAACGCTTTGAAGAGCAATGCAATACAGGGTAAAATTTATGAGGCTATGATTTTAATAGACAGTGACATTGATAGTGCTTTATTGACATTTAACCAATGTTTACATGATGCTAGTAAATGTATGTACAACAGGTGTCATCCGGGTCCGAAAAAGAAGTCTGAATGGTTTGATGAGGAATGTTCCATGGTTAAAAAGGAAACTAGAATGAAGTTAAACCAGTTCAGGAGATCCAGAGATGAAGGAGATAGACTTATATATGTTGCAGCGCGGAAGAATTACAAAAAATTACTAAAATTGAAGAACAAAGCATATCGAAAACAAAAAGCTGATTCTCTAGCAGATTACTTTTCTAACTCGACACTTTTTTGGAAGGAAACTTAAGAAATTGGGCTGTGGGAAATAGAGAAAGAATTGTAAATAGTATAGACGTCACTGACTGGGTAAGTCACTTTAAAAATGTTTTCCAGGGCATGACGGCAGCAATGAACAGCATTCCCAAATGGAAGTAGACTTATCAGAGCAAGTTGACCATGAATTAAACAGCCCGATTTCGGATTTCGGAGAGAGGAAATCATTTTTTGCAATAAGCAAGTTAAAACCTAATAAAGCTTGCGGTATAGATGGAATTTATGCCGAAATGCTCAGAAACGGCGTAAGGAGACAACGAAATTTCTTCATAAACTATTCTACACACTTTTCGAAAAAGGTATCTACCCAGAATGCTGGTCTAAGGCAATTATATTCCAATTTACAAGAAAGGGAATCCTGAAAATGTGGACAATTATAGAGGCGTTTCATTGTTAAGTATTGTATCCAAATGCTATACATTGATATTAAACAGGAGATTACATTCCTGGATCAACAACAACCAGCTGATTTCTGAAAACCAAGCAGGATTCAGGAAAAAACTACTCAACTACTGATCAGATATTTACACTATATGCAAACCGTTCAGAAATGTATGTCTATGAAGGGAAGGAAATTATATACGCTGCCTTCGTGGACTTTAAAAAGGCCTTTGATTCTGTTCGTCATGACAAAACTTTAGAATGCATTAGAAACCAGGGTGTCAAAGGGAAATTTTTTGCTTCTTTGTCTGCTATGTATAATTCATTATTGTCATGTGTACGGGTAAACAATGAACTGTCCGAATTTTTTGCGTGTCCTGTTGGTGTTAGACAGGGGTGCGTTTTGAGCCCTGTGTTATTTTCAATATTCATTAACCAGTTAGCCAATAGTGTGAATGAAAGAGGTAAGCATGGTGTTCAAATTTTGCCTGACATAGTAGAACTTTTTATTCTCCTTTTTGCTGATGATGTTGTTCTACTCTCAATCACACCAACTGGTTTACAACAGCAATTTAAATATTTTGAAAGATTTTTGCGAGAATATGCAGTTGACAGTTAATACTGATAAAACTAAAGTAATGGTCTTTAGGAAAGGGGGTTTTTCTTGGAAAACGTGAGAGGTGGTGGTTTTATAATGGCTCCAAAGTTAGAAGTGGTAAATAGTTATTGTTATCTGGGTTTCAATTTTACAACAATGATTAGTGCAAAAAAAAAGGAACGGATCACTTGGTTACAAAAGGAAAGAAAGCAGTGGTTCAATTAAATAGAACTTTCAGTAAATTTAAAGAAATGAACATAAAACCTTCTTCAAAATATTTGACGTGAAGATCCAACCATTTTATTATATTCATCCGAAATATGGGGATTAAATAGATTAGAACAAATCGAAAAAGTTCATATGTTGGCGTGTAAAAGATTTTTAGGCGTTCCAGTCAAGACTCCAAATAAGATGGTATATGGTGACCTGGGTAGATATCCGCTCCATGTTAACTCATGCACGAATTCCATTAGATATTGGTTAAAGCTGTTACATATGAACCCTGATCGGTTGCCTTACAAGGCGTATCTAATGTTAATGGAATTGGACAGGAATGGAAAGGACTGCTGGGCGTCAAAAATAAGAGAAATTCTATGCACGACTGGTTTTCTACATAGTCTGGTTTCAACAAGGTGTAGGGGATAGAAAGGCTTTCTTGAGTATGTTTAAACAGAGACTAGTAGATATGTTTATACAAGAATGGTATTGCGCTATTCGAGATAGAGACAGATATGAGAGTTATCGAACTTTCAAAGTCATTTTTGAAAAAGATAAGTACATATGTCATATGGATGTGTGTTGTTTTCGTGTTGCTATTGCGCAAATAAGGTTTAATGTTTTACCACTCAACAACAATGTTTACAGATATAGTGATAGAGTTCAAGATAAAATGTGTCCTTTTTGTAAATCAAAAATTGAAAATGAGGCCCATTTTTTGAAAGAGTGCATTATGTATAATGACTTAAGAGAGAAGTTTCTAAGTGTCATGTTAACACTCCAATGTATAAGCTTCTTGAATCAGAAAACAGTGATCTAAGACACAATCTTTCTAGGTATGTTTTTCATGCAGGTAATAGAAGGCAGGCAGAAAATGATAGGGTAATTATATAATCTCTTTATATGGGTACATTCAAACTTCAATGTCTATGGAAATTGGTAATTATCAAAAGTACATGGTTTTGTTAATGGTGGTAAATTGTTTTCATCTTCTCCATATTTAACAAGCCCATGAGTTTATGCTTTGCATGTCCTGCATATGTATTGTGCTCAGTGCTGACTATTCCCAGTCCCCGTGCCCCGTCCCCTGTATTGTGGCCCAAGGCCGATGTACAGTAAACAGGTTCTGAGTTCTGAGTTCTGAGTTCTCTCTCTCTCTCTCTCTCTCTCTCTCTCTCTCTCTCTCTCTCTCCTCTCTCTCTGTGTGTTTCTCCCCCCCCCCCCCCCCCCCTCTGTCTCCCACTCTCTCTGTTTCTCCTTTCCCCCTCTACTGTCTCGCTCTCTGTCTCTGTCTCTCTGTCTGTCTGTCTGTCTGTCTGTCCTGTCTGTCTCTCTCTCTCTCTCTCTCTCTCTCTCTCTCTCTCTCTCTCTCTCTCTCTCTCTGTGATTCCATTCATTAACGCATCCGTTTACTTGTTTGGAAAAAAACCTCGACAGTCATGGGACAGGTCCTGGAATGATGATTACGGTGTGTGAGCCGCTAACGATGTGTCCAAAACATACCCCCTACCCCCCCCCCCCCCCGCCCCCCCCTCCCTCCTCCACACACACACACACACACACACACACACACACACACACACACACACACACACACACTGTTTCTCTGACACCCTGACAAGACGTTGCCAAGGTTGGCCATTACGCGCTGGCCACAAATCTCTCAGCAACAGTCTGCCTGCTCCAGAACTGGAGGGCATCAGTAAGGACCGGGTCTGTGCCGGGCCCAGAGATCAGAATGAACAGCTTTGGAACCTGCCTTGGATAAGGCTGTGTCAGACCAATCGATATGGGCTAGGACACCAAGGCTACATCAAACTGGTGTTATATTCTGCATTTTTACGCCAAAATTGTCTTCAGTCGTGACAAGCTCCTAGCATAACATTATCAATCTTCCAAATCCCTCGAAGTCGGAGTGTGGCTGCCCACGTGGCGAGGTATTTGAACAAAAAACCAGTAGTCACACACGTAATGTTCTCATCCCTAGCTGATGCATTTGTACCATAGTGTTCAAGTACTTCGGCTGTTCGGATGATCCCTAGAGTCTTTTCGCCAGGGTGCGACAACAACAACAACAACGACAACAGCTTTTGGAGCCACCCTGAATGCTAGAACATGGTCTTCCTGTTCAGCTTCTCGTGCAACATGTAGGAACTGTTAACAGAAAACACGCGAAAATTCCAAGGAATTAATAGGACACTCGACAGCTCGCGGTCCTCAACTTGGCTTTTCGGTTCATTCAGGAATAATAAACAGTTGGGCAGCGTTTTGCTCTTGCGGCGAAACCTTTACGTGTTCCTAAGTCCAAGCTCACTTCGCCTTCGGTACCCATTTGCCTAACATATGCAGACACGAGGCACACTGGACAAGCTGAGAACAAGGAAGGTCCATTCTTGCTTACGTAAGCGGATCTGGTCTATGTGCACAGGCATAAAAAAACAAGATGCAAAGCATATAAACGTACTCCCAGTAGTGACATGCTTGGAAGACAATTTCCAGTTAGTAAAAAAGAAAAAAACCTTAACAGTGCGGTGGTTATTTCCCTTATCGGACTTGATCTTTAAAAATTATCATTTGTAGCCGTTATCAACGGCTGTTCTGGTAAAATAAAACTTCGGGCATCATCCGTGACCCATAATGAACATACCCACAAATTTTCAGAAAGATCGGCTCAGAAGTTTTGTCTGGAGCGAGTGCAACACATTTTGACCAGAGACGGACACACAGACAGACAGACACACAGACAGCATTTCTTCGTTCCCATTGTAAAGTACACCCTGTTCTATAAAAACGGGAGTAGAAAAAGAAGAAATGAACAGATAAACATCAGCATTAATTCAAGACTGGTTGTAGCCTGTGTTCTCTGAGACAAGACTGGTCTGAGTAGCCTGTGTGTTATCTGTAAGAAGAGTCAGCAAAAACTGTGCATCCAAACGTTGTGTCTGTCTTGTACTTTGTTTGTTCCTATGTTTGTCAGCTTGGTGACTCTACTGTTGCCTTTACTGTCCCACGGTTTTGTTTTTGTTTTTAGTTTCAGCCGCACCACAGTTCCAGTAAAGCGTCCAACAATTCTTGTGATATTAGATTAAATTCATTATCGGTGCTGAAGAACGAAATCAACACACACACACACACACACACACACACACACACACACACACACACACACACACACACACACACACACACACATACACACACACACACACACACACACACACACACACACACACACACACACACACACACACACACACACAAAATCCAAGGCGTCATCTTGTTAGGGCATTTTATAGATGAGAAATTGCTCTCTCGCTTTCTCTCTCTCTCTCTCTCTCTCTCTCTCTCTCTCTCTCTCTCCTCTCTCTCTCTCTCTCTCTCTCTCTCTCTCCTGAGAGAGCGCTAGAGTACTGGCTACACACGTTTAATTCTGTTTATGACAAGCATGCGCCATTCAAAACGCGTCGAGTTAAACATAGTGCACAACCAAAGTGGATGACTGATGAAATACAAGCTGCTTGTTTCTTACGCGACGATCTGCTTGAAGCAGAAGGGAAGTCGGATGGATTTAAAAGGCAACGTAATAAAGTCAATTCACTCAAACGGACAGCAAAAATGAAAATTTTTTCGTGAACTTGTAGCCAACAAACAAAATTCGAAGTCCATATGGCAAGCAATAAATGAACTTACGAATAAAACTTCACAGTCAAAGACAAGTCACATTACCAGCATAACACCAAATGAACTCAACCAACACTTTACAACAGTTGCAGAACACATTGTCAAAGAAAAGAATACTGACTCAAATGAATTACAAACATTAAAAAAATTTTGTAATGCTAAGAACATTCGTTCAGCAAAACCTGTTCCGCCTATGACAGTTAGTGATGTTTGCCAAGCCTTATGCCAATTAAAGCAGACAGGAAGCCGCGGACTGGACGGGATTGATGGAAAAATACTGAAACTATCAGCACCTGTTATATGTGAAACTCTTACCTACATTTACAATTTATGCATTGACAAATGTCACTTTCCCGCTCAGTTCAAAGTTGCAAAAGTAATACCCATTTTCAAATCTGGAGACAAATCTGAGCCATCGAACTACAGACCAATATCCATTTTGCCAGTTCTGTCCAAGCCCTTGGAAAAAAAAAACACATAAATAAACATCTTTGCCACCATTTCGACTCCTCCAACCTACTAAATAAAAATCAATCAGGATTCAGGAAAAATCATTCTTGTCATACAGCGCTTACAAAACCTAGTAGATCAATGGCTAGCCAGTGTTAATGAGAATAAATATTGTGGCGCATTGTTTGTTGATTTTGCAAAGGCTTTTGATGTAATTGACCACAAACTGTTATGCAGGAAGCTTTTATCATATGGTATAACAGGAAATACCTTACAACTGATAACATCTTTCCTAGAAGACCGTCAACAAATCGTTTGTGTCAACAACAACTTATCAGAGAAGCTACCTATCCAATATGGCGTACCTCAGGGTTCTGTGTTAGGTCCGTTGCTAT
>JADBJO010001739.1:343386-350886 GCA_016801955.1 Conus betulinus
AAGAAAAAGAAGAAGGAGAAGGAGAGAAGAAGAAGGAGAAGGAGAAGAAGATGAAGAAGAAGGAGAAGATGAAGAAGAAGAAGGAGAAGAGGGAGAAGAAGAAGAAGAGGAAGTAGTAGTAGTAGTAGTAGTAGTAGTAGTAGTAGAAGAGAAGAAGAAGAAGAAGAAGAAGGTGATAAGGAACAACCAGAGAAACAGAAGGCGAGGCAGTTTTAATGTATGTTTTTTTCAAGCAGGTTGTGTTAGTAGTGAGAGGTTAGCTGAGCATTTAAGAAAAATGATAATTAAGTCGGGCAAAAGAAAGGGAGCAAGAAGAAGAAGAAGAAGAAGAAGAATGAGGAGATGGTGGTGATGATGATGATGACGACGATGATGATGATGATGATGATGACAAATGACGATGAATCATTCAAACGACTGAAGAAAGAGAATGATCGAAATGGGGGGGAAAAAAACCAGAAAGAGTTATCAAATCATCTCTTACATTTCCGTAAACCACCACAAGAAATCACTAACGCCCCCCCCCCCCCCCCCCCCCCCCCCCCCCCCCTAAGCGTACGTGACAGTTCACCTGTACACGTGACAACAGGCTCGGCCTTGACCGTCCATCCACCCACCATCAATTACATCAGCCACAGCAGTCAACATCAACTCGCCTTGAATATTCACCAGGCCTTTCCTATCACCCCCTCCCCCCCCCCCCCCCCACCCCCCCCCCCCATCTCACCCCCCCCCCACCCCACCCCTTTCTGTTATTATCACTGTCCATGGTTTCTTCACCGCCGTGGTCTCCTCAAGAACCAATCGATTCTTCTTCAACTCTTCTCAGACCCGAAACGGATCCTCTCAAAGGAGGAAGGGTCAGGGGGCAGGGGGGACCCGGGGACCAAGCCACCTCTCCTCTACAAACAAATCACCCGCATCAGTAGGGGAGCGAAGGCGCGAGGTAGCGAGGATGAAGACTCGGGGGAGCGTAGAGGAAGGGGGGGAAGGGGGAGGGGTGTGAGAGGGAGGATGGAGGACGAAGTGGGCAGCAAGGGAGGGGCGGGGAGGGGAGGGCGGGGTAGGTGCTGATGGGGTGTGACAGGAGGGAAAGACCGGCAACGCGAAATGACCTCTTGCTTTCATGGGGTTAATTTAACGGTTGCAGAAAACGTCCATTCCACAGGGAGGGGGGGGGGGGGGGGGGGGGGGGGGGGGGGGGGTGGGGGGGAATCCGCAAGGAGCCGGAGGTGGGGAGGGGCGATCTGTCTAGTGGTCCATGGTGCCGACAAAAAAAAAAGTTCTAGAAAGCCCTTTGGCTAGTTACAGACAGCTAGCCTTTTTTTTATTATTAAAAAAAAATCTTTTTTGCCTTTTTTTTTTTAAAGGAAAGGTGGAGGACAGTAAGGATGTACTTATTTCACTTGCATTATTCCAAACTCACTTGTTGATAAGACAGCTCAGAAAACAATGGCTTAACTAAAGAGAAAATATCCGCTGGAAAGCCATCTGGTTATTTAACAGACATCCAGCCACCTTTTTGTCTGTCTCTGTTCTTAAGATATATTTACTTCTTTAATTATTTATTCACTTATTTATTGATTTATTTGCTTATTTATTTTATTTATTTGTTTGTTTGTTTCTTTAATTATTCATTCGTTTTTAGGAGAGATCGCATGGAGTGGGAGCAGAGTGGGGAGAGCGTGTATGTGATTTGTTTACATTTAAAAGAAAAAAGAAAAACTAGTATGCCGCCAAAACGAAAGAAACAAACAAATTACAAGACAAACATGACACGTTTTCGACCTCTTTGATCTTCTTCTCACAGCAAGACTAACATTACTGAAGACAATGAATCCGTGGCAGGAACAAACAGCCCCGTCTCTCGTCGTGTTTGTATTGTGATTTGTTTGTTTCCGTCCTTCGGCGGTGTGCCTATCTTCTTTTCTTTTAAGTTTTGTTTCAGTTTTCTCACTCTTGACACTAATTGCGATTTCTTACCTTCAACTAGTCCAGGGTGACGTGGTAACGATGCTATGCAGTTCATGCTCGGGGGAATAAGAACCACAGGCCCTCTTAACAGCTGCCTTGCAATTTCTCAGACGTCCAGTGTTTGGTTTGGGTTTGGTTTTGAGGAAAGATGGGATCTGCAACCCGTTCGGTGCCTAACTTGACGAGATAACTCGACGGCAAGGGCGTGTACTCTTCGCTGCCATGGCCGTCGAGTCTACTAGTCATGGGGAAGTCCAGAAATACTCCTCGTTTTCTATTTATACTGCTTACAAAACAGAGGATCTTTTCAGAGGGGTCAAGTCTCTAGATTCTATTGATCTCGTTTTCGCCAGTGAGAAAGTCAGTAGAATTTTTTTTTTCAAAATATGTATTTGTCATTTTTTGGGGGAAAAACCCCCCCCTGGCAAATAGGATTTAACTTTAAACTTAATTTCTAGGCAGCGCGAAAGAGTTTTAACTCCCTTGATAAAAACCGCGGGCAATTGGTAACAATGCTCAACAGTCAATTGGGAGGGATGGGGGAGGAGGGGGAGGGGGAGGGGAAAACAAAAGACCCTCTAAGAAGCCGTCTGACTATTAAAAGATGTCCAGCGCTTTGTTTACTGAGGTCTTTTAGTTGTTGTTGTGTGTTTTGAGGGGACTGGGTGGTGGGTAAGGGGCGTGGAGAAAGGAGGGATCTGGCTTCATTCACCTGAAATAATTCAGGATCTCTTGGTGAATATTTTCAGCATCTATAAAGAGCGGAAAATAGGAATTCACCTCCACCCGCACCTCCTCCTCCTCTTTCCTCCCCGGGATCTCACCGATCATTTACAAACGTCAAATACTTATTTTCGTTCTTTTTAAGGGTTTCATGGGTATAGGAGATGGGCAGACGATGTGCTTAGCTTGCTTGGGAAGGGTGCAAAGTCTCTTGGGCAGCAAGGCCAGTGATCGAACGGACGGGGGGGGGGGGGGGGGGGGGGGGGGGGGGGGGCAAAGAAAATCTTCCAGAAAGTTGTCTTGTTATTTACAGACGTCCAGCGTCGGTTTTTTTTCCCCCTTTTTTTTTTCGGTTTCGTTTTGCTTGGCCTTGGATAGGGTGAGTAAGTGTGTTAGTCCCGGAGCATGGGATTGACTGACCTCACCAGAACAGTCCAAAACCCCTTGATGACGATCAGCAGTCACTGACTTTCGTCAACGTCAACGAGTGGACAAAGCGCCTACCAAGGATGCGAGAAACCCGCGGTTCCAGTCTGGGTATTCCCACGGGGCGCCCTCCCCCGCTCCCCCCCCCCCCCCCCCCCCCCCACACACACACACACACAACACCTCCCCCTTCAATTAACTACCACTTCCTTCCCACCTCTCCCTTCCCTCTTCCTCCTCCGCCCCACAACACCCACCCACACTCCTTCCATTTCTGTCCCCCTCCCTGAAGTGGTGGGCTGGGAGCTAGCCTCTTGGCGGGGTCAGTGGCAGTGTCAGGAGTGTGTTTGTTTGTACGTCAGTGTCTGTACGGACCATGCTCCGATTCCCCGCGTGTGTGTTTGCTCCTCGTGTCCAAACTAAATCCTCTGCTGAATCTTTTCTTTCTTTTCTTTTCTTTCTTTCTTGCTTTTTTTTTCCTTTCTTTCATTCTTTCTTTGTTTCCTTTTCTTTTTTTTCTTTTCTCTCTTTCTGTCTTTTTTCTATTCTTTTCTTTCTTTTCTTTTCATGCATTCATTCTTTCTTTCCTTTTCTTTCTTTTCTTTGCTTTCTTTCGTTTTCTTCTTCCTTTCTTTTTGTCTGTCTGTCTTTTCTTTCTTTTACATTCGGCTCCGTCTGTCAGGAATAGTGTAATAGTGTACTTCAAATCTTTGCCACCTAGCGTTCTTCGCTTGACCTTATTTTCTATAATTTCCAATACATTTTTCTTCAATTTTGAAGAAGAAGAAGAAGATGAGGAGGAGGAGGAGGAGGAGGAGGAGGAGGAGTAAACAAAAACAAGCATAAAAACTAAATCAGGAACCAACTCTTAAATCAGGCTGAGCAACCAAGCAACACATTTCCAAAAATTAATAACAACAACAACAACAACAACAACAACAACAACAACAAGAAAGGTATCCATACACATTAGTCCGTTACCTTCACAATATTATAGCCATCTACATTGCGCGACGAAAATCTTAAAGTATTTGAGGACAAGTTAGGATGGGAACATGTTTAACCTCTAACCAAATTAAACTAACTTTAGACAACAGAATAACATACCCCCATCCTCTCCTTCCCTGCATGCCCCTGTTAAATAGAAATACTGTATGTGGGCATGCCAGAATACGAAGAATTGTAAAAGGGAAATGGAATGACAATAAGTATTAAGGCCATTATACATATTTAAAAAATAATGAGAAAAACATCATACATAGTCACCAGCAAGACATGATTTCTCATAAATAAGAGAGAGAGAGAGAGGAGAGAGAGAGAGAGAGAGACGAGAGAGAGAGGAGAGAGAGAGAGAGAGAGAGAGAACTTCCCGTGTTTTCCTCAGCCGGCTAAGATCCGATTCACATCCTCTTTCAATTTGGCAGCCTGGAAAGAGCTGACAACTGCGTAACAAACAAAAAGTCTAATAATGATAACAACAACAATAATAGTAATAGCAATAATAACAATAATAATGACAATAACAATAATAATAATGATGGTGATAATAATAATGATAAACAACTACTATTACTAATGATAATGATGATGATGGTGACGACGAAAACATCAACAACAATACTAAACAGTAATAATAGAAATAATGATAACAATGATAATAGTAAAAACACTACTACTACTACTACTACTACTACTACTACTACTACTACTACTAATGATAGTATACTAATGATAACGATAATAATAGTAATGATGATGGTGATAATAATAATAATGTTGATAGTAATAATAAGAATAATGATGATGATAATGACAATAATAATAATATATAATAATAACAATAATAATAATAATATAAGAATAATGATGATGATGATAGTAATAATAATAAAAAATGATGATGATAATAATAATAATAATAATAAAGGAGATGCTCGGAAATCGTCTGTGTTTGACATCGCGGTCAGTAAGAGTGACTCCGCCGTTTTCATGGGACAGACACCGCCCCAAGCAATTATGTCCCATCAGTCAGCTTAACATTTCCATCAGAGAGAGAGCAGACAGATGGAGAGAGAGAGAGAGATAGAGAGAGAGAGAGAGAGAGAGAGAGAGAGAGAGAGAGAGAGGGATATGCCAAAATATATAGAAGTGGAGAGAGAGAGAGAGAGGAGAGATAGAGAGAGAGAGAATGCCGGAACATGGGAGTGAAACGGTGGCCACGGAATGCGTACAGTGAAACTCCTGATCGTCATCCTGACGCGCGCTTCGCACCTCTGTAAATCTACTGTTTGACCCATAAACTAAGGAAAGGTAACTCCATTTGCCATGGAAAGACAAGCGTTATCTTCACACACACACACACACACACACACACACACACACACACACACACACACAACACACACACCGTTTTTGTTTTTTTTTTTAATTTTAATTTTTGCCTTTTGTTTTTCTTTCTTTCTTTTTCTTGTTCTTTCTTCCTTCCTTTTCTTTCTTTTTCTTTCCTTTTTTTTTTTTTTTTTGATAAGGTCTACTTGCACGGTGTCATTTCTCCTATGCCAAGCTGTCTCAGTTTGACCTTTTTATTGTCGAGTGGTTTGAACTGAAAAAAAAAAAAAGAAAAGGAAGAGATCATTTCTGTGACCTTTATCTGTAAGCGGATTTTCTACGGAAAGATGCCGGATCAATCTTTAAGTTGATTGAATCGTGTTTTCTGTTTCCATATCTATTCTTCTTACATAAGCCGAGTTAAAAAAAATAATGTAGAGAGAGAGAGAGAGAGAGAGAGAGAGAGAGAGAGAGAGAGAGAGGAGAGTCACACGAAATCGATCCGCGAAAATGGGCATTTTCACCTGTAATCAAGAAAACGGGAGGTATCAACTAAATCTTGGCATGGCTTAACTGCTCTTGGATATGACGTCACATGGGTGTCGGCGACGGCGACAGAAAGCGATTCTGATGGTTCTTGCACATCTCGCTCGGAATTTAATTTATCATGTAAAAGCAGTGACTATATGATTGCGACAGCCCATGTGACTCTGGGGATGTTTCTGCAAGGCCTTTACCTTATCAGTTTGAACGCTAAGTTCTTTTTTACCACGTCAGTTCCAGCTGGACCACGGAAACGAGCTATTCAGTTTCCAGCTGGACGCCCGAACACAGCATTCCGAAGGACGTACGGACTCTACCGAAGTCTCGAGGGAGGCTACCGACTGACTTCTTGATGCGATCACGCGTGGACGGCGAGCGGAAATTCTCCTCCTCAAGCCTTAACGCGTTCATTCAATTTAACAAGTGTGATCTGTCCATAGATAAGAACAGAATAAACGTGCGACTATCGTACTCATCTGTACGAGCTTACCACTCCGCCTTCAAAGTACACGCGCACAATGCAGACGAAGTTTTTGATCCACTCGAACGGGCTCGGCAATTGTCGGAATAGCTCGTTTCCGTGGTCCAGCTGGAACTGACGTGGTAAAAAAACTTAGCGGCCCGGCATGTTTGCACGACCGAATCCACTTCTTTCGAGTATCTGGATCAGATGGAAATGTGTGCAAAGAATATCCGTCTCCTGCTGAGCTGCTGCACTCGCCTACAGCACAATATCTGCCACCTCCTCGTGACTTTTTTAGGCTGTGGGGGATCGCAACTCATGTTGATTTCACTTGGCGTTGCCATGTTGTGTAGGTCGCGGCTGACGGCCACTCCATCAAGTGACGTCACGGTGTTTTCGGTCTACCCGCGCGGGGTTTGAACAGGTGTGCAAAAGTTGTTTTTTTATCTATTAAATTCTTCCGGCGATTTTTTTTTTTTTGTGTGGAAAAATGAATACCATACTGTAGTTATATGACATGTAGACCTGTTTTTAACAAATTATCGAAAAGCTACGCCTGTACGGAACGACAATCGGGTATTCTGTTGGTGATAGAGGGTGGCCTAGCCTGATTCAGGTCCATAGGCCACCCCAAACACTGGTGGGGCAAAATGGTATGGGGGCGAAATGCAGCGGGGGCGACTATAAACAGGGCGAATCGGTGTGTGTGTGTGTGTGTGTGTGTGTGTGTGTGTGTGTGTGTGTGTGTGTGTACATATGTATTAATTTATGCATATGCTTAGCAGAAAGAAAAAGTCCCATAACTGAGGTAATGTTGTCCATGAAAAAATACACTTAAACATATTTTAAGCATCACCGGAATAATAGGCAAGAAGAGAGAGAGAGAGAGAGAGAGAGAGAGAGAGAGAGAGAGAGAGAGAGAGAGAGAGAGAGAGAGAGAATCTGAGCGTGATTTGGATCATTTTCACGGAATGAAATTAATCTACAAATTGAAAGTTCAAAACAAAGACGGAGAAAATAATCTAGAATGTATGGGGTCTCGG
>JADBJO010001739.1:355886-360886 GCA_016801955.1 Conus betulinus
GTTTGGTTGTCGCAGGCTTATCTCTGACGAAAACTTCGGCGTGTTTTTTGTGTCGCGCGAAGCATGTTTTTCTTCTGCGTCGTAGTCACTGGAGGGTGTTTGACCCGTCGTAGTACTGGCAAGGCTCGGGTGCCGCTTTGTAATACCTTGGTTCGATTCACGCCAGCAGAAAAGTTACTAAAGACACATGTTACGAGTATAGATTGATATGTTGGTTGTAGTGTATATGTCCTTCGAAGGTAGTTTTGAGAATGACAAATTTGTATCATTCAAGCATCAGTTTGAGTCATCAGTATTATCAGTGACCACAAGCCTTTTGCGTCATTGTCTGAGATGTTAGTTTTTAATACCTAGTTTTCGATTTACATAAGCAGGCAAGTTACTCAAAATCATGGGTTCCGGCATAGATTGATGATGTGTTTCCTTTCCGATGTCTTGTTTATAGTAATTCTGTCCTTGGTAGGTAATTTGGACAATGACATATTCGTATCATTCACGCGTGAATTTGAATCGTCAGTATCACTGGTTGTTACGACTTATGGCAGTGGGGTTGGGAGGGAAAGAGAGAGAGAAAACCAACGTCAGAAGGTGAAAGCTTCTGCTTATAGCTACGTCTACAATGCCTCATTACATCTCTTACTGCGTCGTTGTAAAGGAAAAGAAAGCTTGGGAATAAGGTGTCTTGACAAGCCCTCGTTCTCTCCGTCATTAATGTCACGTACCGCAGTTCAGGGAACTTCCTGTCGGACAAGCCTCGTTCTCTCCGTCATTAATGTCACGTACCGCAGATCAGTGAACTTCCTGTCGGACAAGTATACATAGTAAATATATGCGACGCAGAAAATTAGCTCACGTCTTCAAAGGATTTCTGAACTTTCAGTAGGAGTGTTGATCCATTTCGGTATTTGTGACGGCTTCTGTACACTACCCGATGTAACGACTTCTGTACACTACCAGATGTAACGACTTCTGTACACTACCAGATGTAACGACTTCTGTACACTACCAGATGTAACGACTTCTGTACACTACCAAATGTAACGACTTCTGTATAGACTTCTGTACACTACCAGATGTAACGACTTCTGTACACTACCAGATGTAACGACTTCTGTACACTACCAGATATAACGATTTCTGTATAGACTTCTGTACACTACCAGATGTAACGACTTCTGTACACTACCAGATGTAACGACTTCTGTACACTACCAGATGTAACGTCTTCTGTATAGACTTCTGTACACTACCAGATGTAACGACTTCTGTACACTACCAGATGTAACGACTTCTGTACACTACCAGATGTAACGACTTCTGCACACTACCAGATGTAACGACTTCACAACACTACCAGATGTAACGATTTCTGTACACTACCAGATGTAACGACTTCTGTATATACTTCTGTACACTACCAGATGTAACGACTTCTGTACACTACCAGATGTAGTCAGGACGGTCTTCAGTCCTGCACTTGGCTTCAGTCCTTTGTCTTCTGACCATTTATTTCCTTTACGCTGAAGAATGAAATGACTTCATCCGGAGTTACAGTGAGAAAAATGCTTTGTCACTTTTCTCTTATGTTGAGTATACACATAAAAAAGAAGAAAAATCAAACTGCAAGTGGAGGGAAAGAGGAAAGTGGAAAGACGGGATGAAAAATCAAAATTTAATTCTTCACTTATAGCTTAAGGGCATTG
This sequence comes from Conus betulinus, assembly GCA_016801955.1. NCBI lineage: Eukaryota > Metazoa > Mollusca > Gastropoda > Neogastropoda > Conidae > Conus > Conus betulinus. The sequence continues at coordinate 357,590 of JADBJO010001739.1, forward strand.
ATTCGGTTCTCGTAAGTTACCATTGGATGATTTCATAGCAGAATGAACTGCGAGTGCCTGTCTTTGGTGTTTTGCATCGCAGCTTAGTTCTTAGATTAGTACAGGTAGTTAAAAAATAGACTTGTTGGCAGAAAAAAAAAAGGTAGGAATTTCGGAAAGAAGAGAAGATGGAATAACAGAGCAAAAAGGAAAGGGAGGTAAGCAGCATACTGCCTCATGAAAATGAGGCCTTCAGTAAATACTAAGTAACTCTGGCATTGTGAATGTCTGGTGGAGGATGGGGTAGGGCAGGTTATGAGTGAGATGGAGACACAAAGAGAAGGGGTGATGGAGAGTTGATTCACCATGCTTCATGCCTTGCTCGCTTTCAGTGAGGTGCTTTGGCATCTCCTCCCCCCCCCCCCCCCCCCCCCCCCCCCCCCGTCTCTCTCTGTATATTTGTTTGCATGTCCGTGTGTGTGTGTGTGTGTGTGTGTGTGTGTGTGTTCCATCTCATCTCTTGGTAACAGCACTCTCCTTTGCCGCCTCGTTTCTTTGGAGGCAAGACGCTTCAGCAGGTGTTGCACGTGCTGCTCCTTGTCGCTCGGATTTCCTTTCTCTTCCCTCATCACCCCACTCGCCCTCCATTACCGCGCGTCGTCACTGACACTGGCAGGCGCAAATGGCGTCATCTTGACCACCCCCTGGACTCTCATCAACAACAGCGGAGACTGAAATGATGCCTTGATGACTTCTCACATCCATTTCCTGTCTGTGGCAGTGTGTGAAGATGAGAGGAGAGATAAAGAATTCCACTGCTGTGTGCTCTGTATTGGAAGCAAAAGGGCTGTTTGCAGCGATGATTCCTTCTTTGACAAAAACCACTTCAAGCGTACAACCCATGGGTTCCTTTCCCTTCATGGTTTATGGTCCCCATCGTTGGAAACCCCCCCCCCCCCCCCCCCCCCCCCCCCCCCCCCCCAATTTATCAGACATTCCACCTTCATTGCATCTTTCAAAACCAAACTTTACAACTGCCTTTTCCAAACAGCACTTTTTGGGTCCGTTTGCATGAGAATGAATAGGCACTCTGTGTGTGTGTGTGTGTGTGTGTGTGTGTGTGTGTGTGTGTGTGTGTGTGTGTGTTTGAGAGTGAGACAGACAGACAGAGAGAGAAAGAGAAAGAGAGACAGAGAGAGAGGCAGTCAGACAGACAGGCCGACAGACAGACAGACAGACAGACAGACAGACAGACAGACAGAGAGAGAGAGAGAGAGAGAGAGAGAGAGAGAGAGAGAGAGAGAGAGAGAGTGTGGTGGTGGGGGGGAGCGAGAAAGAGTCGTAAACTAAGAGATCCATAGGTGAAGTGCAATATACATGCCAGACGTTAACTATTATTATATGCAATGATGAGTTCTCCAAATGATTCCTCTCCTAAAGCAGGTTTTTGAGACTGGTTCAATGAAGCAACGGGCACGATCCAGTACAAAGGAGTCAATGGCACTGGGATGTTCAGACTCCAAGAACAAGGGAGGGAACCTTTTATGATTTGATACCACACGTTGAAGAGTCATGCCACATCTATAGCCGAGTTCTGATTGGTCAGTAAAGATATAACAACAAACCGACCGAGCGACGTTGGCAGACAGCTCCATAAATTATCTACACCAATGCATCACTGGATTATCATTTTTCTTCGCTTGCACAGTATTTCATAGGAGTAAAGGTCTCTGTCGACTGGTGAGCCGTGGGACCAAGAAAGACACCCTCCTGCCGCACCCCATCCATCTCCCTCTCCAGTGTGTTGAAAGTATCCACGAACTGTTTCTGATTTCACTTGCTAAAAGTGGAGAGTGGACCCTCTGAGAGCCCGAAGTAAATTCGCTTTACGCACGCCAATAAAGGTCTGTCCTGAGCATACAACACAGGATGCGCAGTGGAACTTCTGTGTCCCTTTTACTACTGTCCTTGGCAATAACGATGCCTAAAGCTTGCGTCGTCAGATCAAATATCCATATTCCCACTGATGCATTTGTACCAAAATGTTCAAATACTTCGGCTGTTTGGATGATCCCTGGAGTCTTTTAGCCAGGGTACAACAACAACAACAACAACACACAACAACAACAAATATCCATAAGCTTCTTCCTTCTCAATGTCCCGACTATATCCCACCCTCTTGCCCCCTCACTCCCCTAACCATTCAAAAAATTCTCTCTCTCTGTCTCTGTCTCTCTCTCTGTCTCTCTCTCTCTCTCTCTCTCTCTCTCTCTCTCTGACTATTCTACTGAGACAGTAGGGCGTCAAAAAAGGAAGATTGAAGAATTCTGGGATGCAGGAGGTGAAGGACTGGGCTGTACATGACTCTATGACATCAGGCATAGATCAAGGATAAGTCCCTTGTCTTGCTGACTTACCATTTGCATTGGAATTCCCGTTCGCTCGGACAGAGTCACTAACTCGTCCGGGCACCAAAGTCACTGACCGCCCCAAGAGGACTGTTCAGATGACCGGGGTGCACTCTCAGGTCATCAAGTATGCCAGGTTGGGTGTTCCCTGGCCAGCGAGGTCGGTCCTTCACTTGCATGTAGCCTTCGTCCTCGCGTAAAACGATGTGTGTTTAAAACTTAAGACTTGACAGGTTGCTGCTGTCAGCAGCAAGGTATGGTGAACGGCCAGAAATACCTGTGAAGAGAGAGAGAGAGAGAGAGAGAGAGAGAGAGAGAGAGAGAGAGAGAGAGAGAGAGAGAGAGAGAGAGAGAGGTCAATTGCATCAACAGAAAATTGTAAATACCTTCAACATTAGTAACAGAAATCAAACTGGTGGAAGGTCAAGATACTTAGCGTCTGCTTCCTGATATACACAGAGAGCCACGCCATTGAGGTACCCAAACACTTGTCACAAATGCACTACAACATGCGTTCCGGTAGTACCAGTGAACAATGATTATAAAAGAGTAAATCAATGGAGAAAAGGACAAAAACGCAGATCTGATACATACAACATTCTAACTCGCTGTCATAGACTGGTAAACTACAGACAGATGAGCTGGGTTATTGAGAGGAAGAAACAAGTACCCCCCCCCCCCCCCCCACCCCCCCAAGGAACTGAGACAGTAATTACAAAGAAGAAAATGCTGCTGAAGAATTCCAACTAACAGTAATACCTTGTTACGTAAAAACATGTCAGATATACCTAGAGCAACCAAGGGGAGATTTCTGCCGCAGAATTGACAGAAGGAATGATATAACTGATAACTGAAAAATGTCCCAGATTTTCCAAGAGGAAGGAAAATGACTGAACTGAAAAAGTGGAAC
>JADBJO010001739.1:380886-384000 GCA_016801955.1 Conus betulinus
GATTGCCATATTAACCGGCGAAGTTACTAAAAATTACTTTAAAAATTTGCTTCAGTTTCCGCAGTCAGCTCACTTTGAAACTCACCGCAATAGAAATACTTATTTGTTGTAATTCCGAGTTCTAGCTAATCAAGCGGATATGAACATTGAAGACAAATGTGTGGTGAGATGACAAATGATTTCACTTCGCAAAGCATGCCAACTGAAATCCAGGTGAGTCCGGACAAATAATGTTGTTTATAAGCAGGACTACTAAGAAGGCTATTGATCACTCGTGTCAGGTTGCTGTCAATCACGCGAGATGGAAGTATCACAAAAGCATTTACAGAAACAAAACACAATGCGTTTCGACCTCTTGGGTCTTTTTTCAGGAAGAAAACAAACAACATTTAGGACACTGAACACGAAGAATGAGCAACCACTTATCGTCTCATATTACTTGTTTTCATCGTCGTCACTATTATCACCATTATTGCTATTGTTACCATTCGTATTATTGTCATCATTGTTGTTTCAACTCCCACGGTTCCCTTCTCAACGACCTCGTTATCATCCAACACCCATTTTGTGCCGAATATGAGAAGATAAGTGTCTGCACGTTCTTCGTTTTCCTTGTCCTAAATGCGGTCTGTTTGTGCCTGAGGAAGACCCAGGAGGTCGAAATGCGTTGTGTGTTTTGTCCTGTAATCTGTCTTATTTGTTTTGCGGAAGTGATGCCTTGTCTTTTCAAGATTTGCTTCTTTTTCCGCCCTCAGTCACCTCTCATTAAAATGAAAAGAAGCTTTGGCATTCTCGCCAATGGAGCTGAGCGATTCAAGTACAGGACAATGCGTCTTTCTTTCTTTTTTTTTTGTATTCTTAAAAGATAACGATGTCAGTAACAAAAACAAAAATTGCATGGAATGGGAGGCGGGGGGAAAAAGGGATGACAGCAGTGAAGAGGGAAGTAGAAGGTGGGGGGGGGGGGGGGGGGTGGTATGCAGATGTATTATTCTACCAAATCAGAGTCTAAAGCCAGGCTGCCTGTTGCTAGCAACAAGTGCTTATTCCTTCAGCCCAGACCCGCAGTAAATCACTAAATGTTCATCGTCATTTTCTGCGGATACAATGGCTGGATGCCGTAACACCATACGCACATGGATAGCCAGCAACACACGAGTTAAATTTTTTTCTTTATATTATGCTGCCTGAACCATCAAAATATACATTCATGTGAACTGGTACAAATCAACATATGTCACTACATAGCATATAGATCAAGCTATCAATACATAGGAACTTCAATTATCAGATATCAGCGTTCATATTACATATCTTGATATCACACTCACAGATCTCGCCGGCGCCGTCCACAGTGTCTCACATATACAGTCAACACACACTCGGTTCCACAGTACTCAAGCCACAGTCTACAACACTAAAAGAACGCAAAGAAGGATAACCAAGGTCCCCCCACACAATAAGCACGGCTGTTCATAAACACAAACACAACGACGAAGAAGAAGAAACATGTTCTCCACACAGCAAGCACAATAAATTACGTTGAACTATCAGAAGAAGACCGCAGATTCACATTCACAAAGCACATTAATCCATAGCAGAAAGAACCGCAGATCCACAATGCAAAGCAATCCATAGAAGAAGAACTGCAGATTCACAAGGCACAGTAAACCATTGAATCCCCGGCGAACACGATTTCAGCAAAGTTCCATAGAACACAATAAACTTCGATTCGACGTGTAGTTGATCTAAAACAAAAATTAACTAACTTCTCCGTGTATTGATATTACAATATTCACATCAATAAACCCAGCCCACCGACACACATGAGGTGGTACAATTAGCGCACGTAAATTTTCTTGCAGGTTTTTAAGTCTTTCTCGGCGACACAGCCTTCACAACAATTTTATAACAAATCAGTTTCCTGGTACATATTTCACTGGTACCGTCATCCAAAGTATCGCACATACACATGAAACATCGACGCACTACTGACTTAAAAGTCAGCCTCTCCACATAGTATCACTACGGAGAAAACGACGATTTAAACAAAATAAAATAAGCTGGACACCAAAGCCTCAGCCGTTAGTTCTTGCTCTCTCTCTTCTCGTCAATATTATTATTTTCGGAGTTGAAGATTTGTTCCAATATTTGAATAAAATGTCACTTCGACGATCTCTTAACAATGTAAAAAGTTTTTATTGTGATTGTTTAGAGTTTCTTTGAATGTATTCATCGCATGACATTGGAAATATTCCTGAAAACATTCCTTGTGTTTTTTTTATTTATTTTTACTATTTGATGACGCCTTCATTTACAGGCTGGCTGGAAAGATTGTATTAATTTCTATCGGTCTGTCAAGTTTGATTCTGCTAGACTTTGCAATTGCTAAAAGAAGTGCAACGTTAAAGTTTAAACAAAAACACTTAAGCACGCGCGCTCGCGAGCATGCACACGATCCTCTGTTACATACGTGGCTTTAAGACACGCATAGCAACAAGACCAGGAAAGTGAAAAGCATTCCACACACAAAAGGTTCATGGAGAGTTCTCTCTCACTGACAGACCCATTTGCGTCCTTTGGCTGACTGCTCCCCGTCGTCCGCACCGCTAACTGGGAACCGGCTAACGGTCATTCGGCATCCCTCCTGACAGTTCCAGTGATTTATCACAGAGATGTTCTGCAAAGACCTTCCTTCTCCACCTCCTTTAGGGAGAGGAGTGGTCAGGCCACTCTCGGCTCTTGAAATGCTATGAATCTGATGAGTGATCCCGCCTTGGCTTGAGGCTGTGTCAGACCAACTGACATGGGCTTGAACACCAAGGCTACATCAGAATGTTGTATATGCTCTGCATAGTTATGCGGGGATTGTCTTCAGTCGTGACAAGCTCCTAGCATAACATTATCAGTCTCCAAAATCCCCCGAAGTCGAGTGTGGCTGCCCACATGGCGGGGTAATCAAAAACTGTCACACACGTAATGTTCTCATCCCCAGCTGATGCATTTGTACCATAGTGGTCAAGTACTTCGGCTGTTCGGATGATCCCTGGAGTCTTTAAAGCCAGGGTACGATGCAAAGAACCTAAAGACACGTACACCGCTGATTTTGTGTGT
>JADBJO010001740.1:2500-5000 GCA_016801955.1 Conus betulinus
TTCTGTCTGTCTTTCTTTCCTTTCTGTCTGTCTGTCTGTCTGTCTGTCTTCTTTTCTTGTCTTGATTTCTTGTTTGTTTGTTTTTTGCTGTCTCATCCTATTTGTCTCTCAACAGCATAATGTCCACTTTCTTCGGATTCCATCCTACACAGCCACACGCAGGTGAGTTCTGCAGCAGACTCAGCACCAGTCGCCCACAACAGCAATCAACAGTGGGTCGCCATGAGACACCCACCAGAGGGGACCCGCACTGCTCCACAGTAACTTTCGTGAGGTTCAGCGTACCCGTTTCTCGTTAATCCAGCATACTTCTAATTGCCTCGCAAGCACATCTTCCCTGTTTCGCCTGATGATGATTACAAATCTTCGCACATATAAGATTTCACAGTCAAATATTTTACTTTTTTCTTTTTCTGCTCTTACAGTTTCATGTTGCTGAAGAACCGCGTAAAGACTACGGTTTCGTTTCCCTGCTTACTATTAGTATTATTATTTTTTTTTTAGCTGTCATGTACCTTAATTAGACATAACCTGCATCTGTTGGTTCACCCAATACGTCCATCATCGATTTGGTTGTACAATACTGACTGTTCACAAGGACACAGCGCGAGTTTTGAAAGTTATGTCCCAAGAAATGGATAAATACAGTATTATCATGGTAGTGAATCCATATGCGTGCAATATGTTCAGGGTGAATCACAGTCCAAGCTATGTTCCCTCTGGTCCAAAAAAATCATTTGTCATTTACCGTATTTCTATTGCGTTTATATAAGACAAGAAAAGAAAGAAGAGAAGTAAAGGAGATAGAACAGCAACAACAACAAGATTCAGCGACACTTCAAGAACACGTTGCTGCAATGCACCGCATACTTGTGTGCTTGTTGAGTAGTAAAAAAAAAAAAAAAAAAAAAAAAAAAAAAAAAGGAAAGAAAAAAAAAAAAGACGCCTGTAAAGTGTATCTTTTCTCAGCAGTTCTGTTTCATACTGCTGACAGAACAAATAATGGCTGCACTCTCCCACTGTCTCTCTTTCCCCGCCCCTCCCTTATCTCTCTGTGACCCACTTTCCAACGTGCCACAGTGTCCTGTGGCGCCCTCTATCTCCTCCTGTTTCTGTGGATTTTGGCCAGAGTCCAGAGACAACTTACACAAACAGCCCGTTCAATTTTCTCTGCAGTCACGCGAAGCACTAGTATCTGATTTCCTCAAAGACTACGGACAGGGTCGTGGGGGTATCGGGTGGGTGCCAGGACGGACAGACAGATGCTTCGGCAATCACGGACCTGTGCAACTTTTTTTTTTTCGTTCGCAGTCATGCGCGACAAGGCAGAGGAATAATCAGTTCAGTCCTTTAAGTTGTCTATCTGATATATATATATATATATTTTATTTTTTATTTTATTTTTTTTTGGGGGGGGGGGGGGGGGGGGGGGGGGGGGGGGGGGGGGGGCGTCGTCTGTGTCTGGGACGTCCACCTTCCACTGTAGTTCAATCGGTGGGATGATCTTGAACAAGATACGACTCTCGGCAAGAAACTTCGGCAGTTGCAAAATGAGGCGACTGCAGGCGGAAATCTAAACAAATCTTTAAAAAAAAAATATGTAATAAATCCGCCAAACATGACAAAAAGGAATCTAAAGAAAAAGAAACGCGTCGCGTTTCGACCTCTTAGATCTTCTTCAGGCAAGATAAAAACAAACACTCAGGGCAACGAAAACGCAGAAGCAGCCATCACTTCACTGGTCCAAATCAACGCAAGATGGGCGTCGAACGTTGAATTTGACCAGATAAGTGACTGTTCTTTCTTCATTTCGTTGTCCTGAGTGTTGTTTATCTTGCCTGAAGAAGATCTAGGAGGTCGAAACGTGACTTTTTTTTTTTTTTTTTTGTCTTGTGATTCGTTTGGTCACGTTTGGCGGATTTATTATAGTAAATCTTTCAAGAAAAGATATTACGAGATACAATCGACGGCAAGATACAACCCGTATTTGGCACGCTTTGGGCCCATGATTACGGCCAGAAGAGCTTGTCGTTTCTAGGAGTTTGGTTTGACTTGCTGCTTACCAAAATATACATAATCATTTGACTTATGTTTTATGAAATACTCATAAGAAAGGGGGAAGAAAGCTATCATATTCACATTAAAAAAAATGAGATACGCCCATCCTAGTCAAATTGTAAGTTCACTGGCTATATAATTATAATGTCGTTCTTTATTTATTTTTTTTTTTTTTAATTGCTTTCACCTGCCATCAAGGCCAGACCGAAAGTATTAGTTCGAATGCTGAGACGTTGGCAACATGCTTTGAAGAATACGTAAACCTCTCTCTCCTCTCTCTCTCTCTCTCTCTCTCTCTCTCTCTCTCTCTCTCTCTCTCTCTCTCTCTCTCTCTCTCTCTCTCTCTCTCTCTCTCTCTGTGTGTGTGTGTGTGTGTGTGTGTGTGTGCGCGCGCCTTGGCCCGAGTGTGTGGGGTAAGTACGTGGAAGGCAGAGTAAGCGAG
>JADBJO010001740.1:22500-25000 GCA_016801955.1 Conus betulinus
TGGTGGTGATGGTGGTGGTGGTGGTGGTGGTGATGGTGGTGGTAGTGGTGGTTGTAGTAATGATAGTGGTGGTTTCTCTTGGCATTTCCTTTCTTTTTTCCTGACCGAGATTACGGCTAAGAAACTTTATGCTTTGCTATTGACATAATCCTTTTGGGAAGGTTGTTTTCTGTTTCGAAGTTTGGGTTAGAGAGGATGGGATGGTTTGGAGTGGGGATGAGGGGGGTGGGGGTGAGGATGGAGGAGAGGGAAGGAAAGATAGTTCGCTGGTTAAGGTCTTAAAGTCTGACCAACGCTTTGGGCTAATGCGTAGGTCAGACATCTGCTAAGTCGTTGCCACGAGACCCTCTTCTTACAATCTCTCATCTTTGTCGTCAGTTTATTTATCCATCAGTTTTAAATCATGCCAAGTATGGTCTCAAAACTTAGCAGATGTGGTGTAACAGTGACATCTCCTTGATGAAACTGAAAGTGAAACGGTGGATAGTGTGCGTTCTGTTGAAAGACGACGACACCAGGAGGAGAACTCAGATCTCAGAGTCCCTTATCTCCCCCCACCCCCACCCCTCCCCCATGTCCACATCCATCCTTCTCTCATTTTCTGAGTTACTCTGAGAATCACGAAGATGTCAGAACTGCAATCTGTCTGTAGCAGGTTTCTCATCGTTTGTTGAACACGATGATGGTGATGCCACTGTCGATGACTTCAGTACACGACGATGACGATGACACTATTGTTGATAATGACGAGGGTGATGACATCCATGGTACACACCTTGCTAAACAACAACAAAAAAGCTTGATAAACAATTTTCCCGGCACGCGTTTAATTACCCCCCCCCCCCCCCTCCCCATTTTCTCTTTTCACTCCCGACCCATTCTGTCCTTCCCCATCCCTCCCTCTTCTCGGCCAGAAGTGGAGGCAGAGGCACACCCCCACTATTTTCACAGGTGCGTCTCTTGTGTGTGAGACAATTGACAGCAGCAGGTTTCTTTCCTCACCACTCCTTGTCCACGTTTTACCCGGGGAACAATGCATGAAGAGAATCCATCATTATCTCCATGATGATGGTGACAATGATGACGATGACTGATAATGGTGATGAGACTGATGTGGACGCCCCCACCACCTCTCTACACACCCACCCCACCCATCCCCCACGTCCACCCTGGCTCCTTACTCCCTGCCCCCCTCCCCCCCCCTCCCCCACCCGTTTTTCTAACACCTGATCACAAAGACAACCCCAACATAGAGTACAGTTGAATGAGGACCCTTTTCCTCCCGTCTGAACGAGGACGACAAAGACGACACACCGCCCTCTCGCCCCCTTTCTCATCTCATCTCCCCTCTCCTCCCTTCCCCTCCCTCCCATCTTTCACACCACTGCCCACGTTGTGTAGGAAGTCTCAGAAGTGCAGTGAGAACAGGGATGGATAGTGGCGTGGGGTGTGGGGGGTGGGGGTGGGGGCAGATCGCTCCCTCCTTTGAACAGGTGTAGGTCAATCTCTGATGGAGAACAGACAACAGACATTCAGTCAGGCTCTGTCCTCCCATTGTTGATGTTTGAAGGGCTCCCTTTGAAGCAGCCCGACTCCCCCGCCCTTCTTTTCGAATGAATGAATGAATCTTCTGTTAATTGTGTTTGCATCTTCTTTTTGAGAGTCGTCACTATTAAAGATGAAGCCTGAAATAGAACTGTGGGACTTGCTTCTTTTACAATAAAGGTGTCTCTTCGCTCCCTCAATTCATTCTTCGTCATCCCAGTCACCCGCCCCCCTCCCTCTCTCCCTCTCTCTCTCCTCTCCCCTCTCTCTCTCTCTCTCTCTCTCTCTCTCTCTCTCTCTCTCTCTCTCTCTCTCTCTCTCTCACCCTCCCCTTACACCTACTTTTCCCCCACTGTTTATTTCAGAGCGTGATCTTGTCAGAGCCTGAATTTATAATCTTCATCTTCAAAACGGTGATGATGTTTTTGATGATAAATGCGATAACGACTATGATGGTGATAATGATGATGATGATGATGACGACGACGGCAGTGACGATGATGATAAATGACGATGCCGATTATTACCATACCGTACCTTTCTCATACCTTTTCCTTTTCCTTTGCCTATACTCACAATTTTTTTCTGACCCCATTTTTCCCAAACCTTTTCCTACTTTTCATTGTTTTTGTTTTTTGTTTTTGTTTTTTTTTTCTGACTGGCTTTGCCAACTTTTACTATCTTTTCTCACCTTTTTTTTGCACCTTTTCCGACCTTTCCTTACTATTTTTCCCATAAATGTTCTTACCTGTTCCTTCTATTTTTTCTTTAGCCTAATCTTACTTTTTTTTTTCAGTTAAACTCTAAGTCTTGCACTTTCTACTCAATCACACTTTTTAAGAGATAAAGATGCTCCATGATGTGATCACCTCCTGATTAATCATTTGGGGAGTTTGCACACATGAGACACCGGCACTTTAGAGCAGACTCCTTGTTAAGGGTCATGTTCTTCCAG
>JADBJO010001740.1:30000-35000 GCA_016801955.1 Conus betulinus
AAGGTGGTGTCCTGCGTATGTTAGATCAGAACAGGCGCCACTGAACACCACTGAAGTGACTCGGCAGCAGTGCAGTGTCTCCTCCGGTGGGTTGCCTCTTGACGACTTGACATTGACTGCTCCCTGTGGATTGCCGGTGCCGGGGCTGTGGCGGGGCCGACCGGGCTGTGGCTGTGGACGGGGTGTCGGAATGAGCGCGTGTAGCATAGATACATCTGAGATACAGCACAGGTCCGTGCGAACACTGGTGATAAGGATGACAGGGGGTGATAGCCTTCGCTCCACTACAGTGTGAGTTATTTCCCCCTGCTCCCCTCTCTCCCCCCCCCCCCCCCCCCATCACGTTTCCTTCCCTCCTCTCCCTGTACCTACCCTTCTACCTCCCCCACCCCACCCCCACCCCCACCCAGCTTCACGGCTTCAAGCCTGCCGTCACTGGTATGGGACATATCAGGACAGGTGTAAGCCGCCCATAGGGATGCAATAGGTGATGGGGCACAGCTGTTACCACACCAAACACAACACAGCAGGAGTTTTATTGTTGTTTATTGTCGTTGGTGGTGGCGGTGGTGGCGGTGGGTTTTTTTTTGTTTTGTTTGTTCGTTTGTTTGTTTGTTTTTTGTTTGTTTGTTTGTTTTGTTTTGTTTTTTCCCTAACAGAGATTACAATTCAGAAACTGTATACTTTCCTACTGGCATTACTGTTTTGGGAGGTTTTGTTTCTGTTTTGAAGCTTAGGACAATCAACCTTGAACGTTGGAGCGGGGATGGGTGGAGCGGAGGGGCGGGGGAGGGGGAGAGGGGGCAGGGGGGGGGGGGGAGGGGAAGATGGTTTGGTGATCAGCAGCACACACTGCCGAAAGACGAAGCGGGGGCGGGGGGGGGGGGGGGGGGGAACTCAGTCCTCAGAATCCCTCGTTCCTACTACCCCCCCCCCCCCCCCCTCCGCACCTCCCCCGCCCCCCCCCCCCTCCCCTCCCAACACTTTCCCACACTCACCCACATCTCATTCCTGGAGTTACTCTGAAGAATCCCGAAGATACCGAAGCCGATATCTGTATTTAGGTTTCCCATCTTCTGTTGAACACGATGATGATGATGATGCCTCTGCTGATGACGTACACGACGATGATGACGATAACGCCGTCGATGATAATTCTACATCATAAGCTCTATGCGCTTGCAAATACATAAAAAGGTTAAAGAAAACATAAATGAAACCAAGCAGAAGATGAATTTTGCAATAAGCACCATGCGTCTACAAACAAGGGTGCATATTGACACACACCCGAGCGCTCGCGCACACGCACGCACGCACACACACACACATACACACACACACACACACACACACACACACACACACACACACACACACACACACACACACACACACAAATACACACACACATACTCACACACACACAACACATGATCCCATACACACTGTTGCACACCAACGGACACAACAGCTCACACACACACCCACACACACACACACACACACACACACACACACACACACACACACACACACACACACTCACACACACACCACACACACACACACACACACACACACACACACACACACACACACACACACACACATTTTTAGTCGCAGAATCAATTTGATGGGCAAAGGGAAGGGAAGAAAGAACTGTTATTGATAGATGAAGAGGGTTCCTTAAAGAGATGGCCTTCATTATGTAATAACATAGATCTAGGTGATGACATCGATGGCTCACGACTTCCCTAAAACCCTTTGAAAGACAATGTCACGAGGCACGCGCTTAATTAGCCCCTTCACCTCCACCCCCCCCCCCCCCCTCCCCTTCCTCCTTCCGACTCATTCTCTCCTCTCCTTCCTCTTTCTCTCCCTTTACTTCTCGGTCCCAGGCAGCAGCAAAATGAGGTACATGAAGATCTTCTAGAATGGAGGCACGTCGCCCATTATTTTTCACAGGGGTGTGTGTTTTGTTTGTGAGACGATCGACAGCGCAGACATGTCTTTCCCCAAACCCCTCACCCGCTCCTCCTCCACGTGTATTTTAGGAACAGTGATGACGCGAATCATATCATTACCTTCAAGATGATGGTGACAATGATGAGATAATGAAGACTGTGATGATTGGGGAGTGGGGGGTGGGTGGCGGGGAAGAGCGGCAGGGGGTGAAAGTTCATGCCCCGTGCCTCGTTCCACCCCCTCCACCCACCCACCCTCACCTCCTGCTCCACCCCGCCCCCTTTCTAACACCCAATCAAAGATGACTCCCATAGAGCACATTATTAATAAGGACCCACTTTTTTTTTTGTCCTGTCGGAATGAATGAGGACGACGAAGAAGAATAAGACCCCCCCCCCCCCCCCCTACCCCTTAGCTTCCATCTCCACAGTTTCCTCCCTATTACTCCCCTTTCTGTCTTCTTCCCATCTTTCAGACCACCGCCCACGTTGTGTAGGAAGTCTCAGAACAGAAGGGGGTGGGGGTGGGGGTTGGATCTTATATCCCCTGTTTAACAGGTCTTGGTGTGTCTCAGTTGAAGATCAGGGAACATGCAGTCAATCAGATTCCGTCTTCCACCGTTGATAGTTGAAGGGTCCCCCTTTAAAGGAACCCGACCCCCCCCCCCCCCTCCCCTCCCGCCCTCTCCTTTTCAGGAGTTATGAGGCCTAACAGAAGGTGTGTGTACTCCATTCTTTTTTATATAGGTGTCCCCTGTCATCGCTTAACCTGTCTCTCGTCATCACACATCTGTCTGTCTGTCTGTCTGTCTGTCTGTCTGTCTGTCTGTCTCCTCCTCTCTCTCTCTCTCTCTCTCTCCTCTCTCTCTCTCTCTCTCTGTGTGTGTGTGTAAGTCATATCTTCCTTCGTCTTAACTGGTTTTTTTTTTCAATTCATCATTAAGTCAGAGTCTGAATCAATAATCGTTATCTTTGAGATGGAGATGATTTTATGATGATCAACGCGATAGCGGCTATGATGGTGAGCATGATGATGATGATGATGATGATGATGATGATGATGACGATGATGATAACGACGAAGACGACAGTGATAATGACGACGACGACGACGACGATGATGATTATGTTGATGATTGACAGTTTCCAGACACCTTTCAGGTAGGGCAGCAGTTCCCAGATTGGACTTTTCACCCCCACGCTGACCATCACCTCAGAGCCATAAGCAGCGCCACCCCTAATTTTTCACCCTTCACACCTGTGTCTCTCCGTTGGACACTGACTTTTAACCCACCCGATTAAGAGAACAAGCTCTCTCTCTCTCTCTCTCCTCTCTCTCTCTCATCTCTCGTCTCTCTCCTCTCTCTCTCTCTCTCTCTCTCTCTCTCTCTCTCTCTCTCCTCTCTCTCTCTCTCTCTCTCTCTCTCTCTCTCTCTCTCCCACGACCGTTGACCAATGGAAGGAGACAGCCCCCTGACTCATCCCTACCCCACCCCTCGTCGACACCGTCTGCCCCTCCCCCTCCTCCCACCCCCCCCACCCCACGCCTTTTCCCCTCCCCCCCCCCTTCCCATCCCGTCCCCACCTTTCCCCTTTCCCTTCCCTTCCCTCCCTCCGCCTCCTTGTTAGGGGTGGACCACTTACTTCTTTCACATGCCTTCGTTGAGCGGGACACAATGGTAGTTCCTAGTTCCCTCTCTCTCTCTCTCTCTCTCCTCTCTCTCTCTCTCTCTCTCTCTCTCTCTCTTGGGAGATTGGCAAGGAGGAAATCTGACTTGTCGTTTTTTTTCCGTGGGGGTACTCTCCCTGGTTTGGAAGTTGTAGCTGGGACACTCTGTCCGCCTCCTTTCTTTCAAGGGAGGCGATCCCCACCGAGTGTAAATGGGATTTACGGCCCAACCCACGGATCTAGTACCTTACCCCCTTTTATTATTCTCCAGTTCGTCTCACACTTTGGAAACACAGTTGAGTGGGGTGGGAAAGGCTGGAGTATGGCGTGTGGGGTATGGGGTGGGAAGAAGGGTGGTGGTTGTCGTAGTGGGGATTAGGGGTGTGGGGGTGGGGGTATAGGTGAGAGAGGTGAGGATGGAGGGATGTTTATGTGTGTTGCGTGTGTGTTGTTTGCTGGACACTGAACAGTTTGAATGAATGTGTTGTGTGTGTGTGTGTGTGTGTGTGTGTGTGTGTGTGTGTGTGTGGTGTGTGTTGTGTGTGTGTATGTGCGTGCGTGCGGGCGTGTGTGTGTGTGTGTTTGTGTGTGTGTGCTTGTGCGTGCGTGCGTGCGTGCGTGCGTGCGTGCGTGTGTTGTGTGTGTGTGTGTGTTGTGTTGTGTGTGTGTGTGTGTGTGTGTGTGTGTGTGATCGTTGGAGCGTGTGAAAATTTGTGGATGTACTTGGCTCATCTCCTCTCTCTCTCTCTCTCTCTCCTCTCTCTCTCTCCTCTCCTCTCTCCATCTCATCTCTCTCTCTCTCTCTCTCTCTCTCTCTCTCTCTCTCTGTTGTAAGCGTGTTGTACGCATGTGTATGTAGGTATCTGTGTGTGTGTGTGTGTTGTGTGTGTGTGTGTGTGTGTGTGTGTGTGTGTGTGTGTGTGTGTGTTGTGTGTGTGTGTGAATGTGTGTGTGTGCGTGTGCGTGTATCTGTGTGTGAAAGAGAGAAAGAGAGACAGACAGACAGACAGACAGACAGACAGACACTTTTGACACTTTGTGACTTTGAGTTTATTTGTCATTACCAAAGACGTCTTTTGACAAGGGGGAGAGGCAACAGAACAAATACATTTCCCTCTTCCTTTCCTCCTGCGAACAATAGTACACTTTCATTCCTAGTGTGTATCAAATCCAAAGTTAGAACAACCAATAAATTCGTAACATTTCGTTATGTCCTCACTCACGCACAGGAGTTAATGCAGTAAGGTTTAAAAAAAAAACTTAAGGACTGACTCGAACCCATCCACTCTATCAAATGATGACATTGTCATTTTAAAAAACCGTGTCTCATCCACATGAAGAGGGAGTAGAGAGAGAAGCGTGCGTGC
>JADBJO010001740.1:40000-42500 GCA_016801955.1 Conus betulinus
ACAGAAACAGACCCCACACACAGAAACAGACCCACATCCAGTCTGTCAGTCAGACACACAGACATACGATATCGGTCAGACAGAAATAATGGATGTCGTCATAACCTTGGGGGGGTATCTGCGTGGTGCTGACAGTCGGCGAAGTGCAGACCAAACAACATGCCATCCTCGTAAAGTCTGCATTCCTCCCCACCTCCCCTAACCCCCCCATCCCCTTCCCCCTCCCCCCTCCCCCTCCCCCCTCCCCTCCCCTCCCCCCCATTTCCTGTCCCACCTCTCGGCTCCCTCAGCCTCCTCTCCGCCACTACCTCTCATCACCCTTGATTGCGGACACAACACTCTGTCTGCCTGGCTCACAGGACCGAAATGTTTGGATAAGTCTCCGTAAGATAAGCGAGGACTATCATCCCACGCGTAGTCACTACAGCATTAGTCGGACGATGCCTGACTGGCTGAAATTAATTGTTTAGACCAGCAAAGTTCACAGTTCAGATGTAGCGAGTTGATTGGTATCCAGAGACGCGCGTTTGATAAAGGCGAGGTAGCGCGAGACATCTCGCTGGCTTGACGAGTGCCAGCGATTGAGAGCGCACCCCTTGCGGGCGGCGAGAGGTGCTGGGACCAGGCGAGACTGTATTGGGCTCTCTCGCTTGCGATTCAAAATCAATGCTCAGTCGTAACGTCTCGGAACTGGTGCACGAAAAGTCGTAATGTTTGTTCTATGACTGGTGCAGAGAAATCTCAAGATACCGACCCCTCAATAGCAAAGAAGAGCATTAAGACGTAGTCGCATACGTTGAATATGACATTGTCTTGAGTCCCCCCCCCCCCCCCCCCCCCTTGCGTCGTACGTTACTCACCCTTGGGGTGAGCTAGGCATCTCGCAAGTCCTCGCGATTAGAAAACTCGTCTCTCTTGATACCCAGCACATGGGAAAGTGCCCGTCTTCAATCTGATGTCGTTCTGGTGTAATGCGGTCGTTCTGCTGTGACTGTTGTTTCAATTGTTTCAGAATCCCCCTCCCTCCCACCCCCCCCCCCCCCCCCCCCCCCCACCCTTTCCACACTAAATCTTCAGGTATGATGATCCCAATTTGCTGATATCGCCTTTTGTGAGTGACGACGTAAGAACCTCTGTGTGTGTGTGTGTGTGTGTGTGTGTGTGTGTGTGTGTGTGTGTGTGTGTGTGTGTGTGTGTGTGTGTGTGTGTGTGTATGCGTGCGTGCGTGCATGCATGCGTGCGTGTGTGTGTGTTTGTGACGACTCTGTGTGTGTGTGTGTGTGTGTGTGTGTGTGTGTGTGTGTGTGTGTGTGTGTGTGTGTGTGTGTGTGTGTGCGTGTGCGTGTGAATGTATGCATGGAAAGGTTCGGCAAAGGGGGTAGTAGCAGAAAGAAAAGGCTATGATGGGGTATATGACATGGCCTGGAACATCCATCTTCATGATACCTAACAAGCATGGAATGAAAATACACACCTGTACGCCATCCAATTAGGGACACGGCATGAAGCTTCCACCTGCAGGGAATGCAGCATGTGATGAAGAGCGTCACCCGGCGACTGCTCAGAGAAGTTTCGAAGATAAGCAATTGACTCGGTGAATAATTGGCAGCAGTTTGTGGTCGCCAGCCTCGAAGAAGGAGAACGCTCTGCCAAGGTAAAGAGAGAGAGAGAGAGAGAGAGAGAGAGAGAGAGAGAGAGAGATGTGAGAGGTAGGTAGAGTAGAGAGAGAGACAGAGATAGGACATAGATAGACAGATAGACAGATAGTAGAGAGATGTAGGTAGGTAGGTAGATAGATAGATAGATAGATAGATAGATAGGCAGATAGTAGGCAGGTAGGTAGATAGATAGGTAGGTAGGTAGGTGATAGATGGATAGATAGATGAAAAGATAGATAGATAGATAGGCAGATAGGAGGATGGATAGATAGATAGATATATATAGAAGATAGATAGATAAGATAGTAGATAGATACGGATAGATAGATAGATAGATCGATAGATCGATCGATAGATAGATAGATAGATAGATAGATAGAGAGAGAGAGACAGACAGAGAGAGAGACGGACAGACAGACAGACAGACAGACAGACAGACAGACAGACAGACAGAAACACATGGGATGAAAGCTGATTCCTCGTGAAAATTGGGGAAAATAATTTTGATCCTTCAGGGGAAAACCCCAATAACAATTATTTTCCTTGGAAAAATAGGTAAAAAAATACCTATGGTCCTTTGGCAAACCGGGAAAATAGCTTTTACCAAAGAGAAAATAGTTGTGGTCAATGAGGATGACAGCTCAACCCCGTTTGTTGTGAAGGATGATGACTGTGTTACTCGGAAGACAGGTATTATCGGTTCATGAAGCTAGTAACTTCCAAACACAGGCCTTTCATTTTTTCGCTCTGTACAATACACGTTCATATCTCCGGCTCCCACCAGACTTACTTTTTTCATATGTTGGATTTTCCAAAGTGTCCCTCTTTTTCAGCATTCACAC